>AP025066.1:16209204-16224740 GCA_036186865.1 Eustoma russellianum | reverse complement strand
TTGCATAAATATATTAACACTTCATGGTGCATTACTAACATATGCATACGTCCAAAAATGTATTGCCATCACACAACAATGCATTAGCATGCATTACCACAATCACACAACAATGCATTAGCATGTATAACAAAGAGGTGATGGTAATGTATGCCTCCAGTTTGAACTAGAGAGAATGTTGTAACCAAAAGCTAAAAAAAAACAAAAAGAAAAAAAAAACAAATGAAATAAAACCTAATAACTACCATTCCATGATCCCCTCCCCACTCTCCCATGATCCCTCCATTAACCCCCAAAATTTTCGTTGCCCTTCTAAAATAAATTGCCCACTACCTTTCTTCATCAGCCATTTGGCTGCAACGCATAAAGTAAAAAAAAAAACAGAGAATGGCGCAGAACGTGAGAAGAGGGGGAGAGAAAGAGAGAAAGGGAAAAAGAGAGAAGAGAAGGAAGGAAGCCAGTCAACCCACACCAAAAACCAACCACTGTGTATAAAGGATTCTCCGACTACGAGGTAGGTTACCCTCTCCTATGTCGGATTGCTTTGGATTCCGTCGCATTCTGTATTAGGATATTTTGATTATCACTGTTTGTTTATTTTTGGTGTGTTTACTGCGGATTCTTTATGTTTTGGTATGCAAAAATTGGGTGTTTGGCCTTAGATATAGATCACATAGCACGGAAATAGGCTGGAATGGGTTCGGATTGTCGAAAAACACGCACGGGAGACGGCGCGTGTAGCACGCGCATGGAGGCGGTGCGTGTAGCACACGCGCGGCGGCCCACGTGCGGCCCTGACGGCGCGTGCCGGACACGCGCTGACGTGTCTAGCGCCGTTGTGTTCGTCGCGTTATAATGAGTTAAATGCCACTGGTTTGGAGTTAATCGGAGTTAAAACGAAAAAGTTATGAATTTTTAAATGAAATTAGGATTTAGTAAATTAAAGAAAAAACAAAAAAAAAAAGAAAAAAAAAAGGAATTTAGGGAGCAGGCCAGGCCTGCCGCCGTCAGCTGGCGGCCTCAGCCCTTAACGGGCCAGGGGAACTCCGGCCCAAATCAGCTTAATATAAAAAAAAGAGGGAAATGCTGGTCAGCGGGCCTGAGGCCAGCGCTGACTGTGGACTGGGCTGGCGCAGAAGAAGGGCCAGCGCATAAGGGCCAGATTCAGGGCCTAATTGTTTTAATTGCAGAAGTCTGTTAATTAAGAGATAGGTCTATTAAGTAAATTCTATAAGTAAAATAAAGTAAGATAAATAAAAAAAGGAAATAACAATAATAAATAATAAATTTTTTTTGATAATAACCCAAACGGTACTGAGTGCCGAAAGAAGGAAAAAAAAAGAAAAAAAAAATTTACATGATCATAAACCTATTTAAGTTGATATTAATAATGGTTTTATAGAAAATAAATAAATAAATATAGTAACCCATTAAATGAATTAAAGTAAAAGAAGTAAAAATAGTAGGGGAAGATAAAAATATTTAGATAAAAGATTTAAGTGCTTGAAAGCCTAGGAAAAATAAAATAAAGTGTAGAAACCTAAAATAAAGTCTAGAAAGATAAAACAACGGTAGAAGATAAAATACAGTAATGAACCCCACGCAACATAGGGTAACTACGCAATATAGGTAATACGCAACATAGAACGGAGCATGCAACATAGGAGAACCGAAAGTGTGAAAGTGTGACGCATTCATGGCACGAGCATTGCATTTGGCCTATGAGCCGTGTGGTCCTACGGGACGTGTGGCCTGACGAGGCGTGTGATGGGTGTTGTTAATAATGGTTACCATCACCTAATAGGACCCGGGACATGCATAGCATAACATGGAAAAGAATGAGCATAGCGTGTGATATTAAATGACTGCGTGTGACACGAAGATAGAAGAGCATACATAATGAAATTTCGCATTGCATTTGTTATTGTTGTGATTATCGATGACCTTGTTTTTAAGTTGTTTCAGTGCTACGTTTTAGGATATGGATCGGGTCGGGTATGTGCTATTTCTTTATTTATGCTCTGTCTGCTTTATTTATTTATCTGTTTATGCTTTACGTGCTATATGTGTTTACCCGACTCAGTATGTGACAGTCCCTTTTCGGGAGAGACGGGTAACCTACGAGTGCATCCCATCACTCACCCCCACCTCCCCTCCACACGTGACCAGGATTAAGAGTATCTATATTTATTGAGGCTGAGAAGAGTGAGATGGGCTCGAGAAGGGATCTTGTTGACCAGGAGCTTGTTCTTGGAATAGTCAGATAGACCTCCACCTTGGTTTATTGTTTGATTTTAGTATTTCATACTTGACTTAGCAGGTTTCGTCAACCCTTGTACTTGATTTTATTCTGATGGATTTAATTTAATCAAGATGTTTATTTCTTTAATTATCATTTCCGCGAAAAATTTCTACGTCAGTGCTGACGTACAAAGAAGTTTGAATGACGCTTTGTAGTCCTCGTAGTAGGCTACGGCTGTTGCACTGTTCCCGATGCTAGAGCTCGGGAACGGGGCGCTACAGGTAGTATCAGAGCCGAGGCTCCAGATCTGCCTCGAAAACGCAGGATTAGCTAGGTCACTTAGCATAAGCTACGATCTTTTCCTAAAATAACGATTTTACCCTTAAGCAACCCAATATGGTTAAGTGATGATCTTAAACTTAAGTTGTGATCGGGCTAAGGGGAGCCTGAACGTTCTTTCATTTTCTTTAGTTATTTACCGTTTTACCCCTAAACTCCTACATGCAACCCCTAAGCTGTTAGAAATTCCCAAAATACCCCTACCTTAGCCTACATGTAAATAAATATATTTTCGACCGTTCTAAATTTCAGAAAAATGCCGGCAAGACATGAACAAACCGGTAATAGAGGAAATGTTGGTGAGAACCACCAGCATCAGGGGATCATTTTTAAGCACTTGAGAGTGCCATGGTTACCATCACCAACACCATAGCACTGTAACACCAGCTGTTGAACTAGCAGGCATCGCCTCCACCACCATACTCGGATCAGAGATTCTTCGATAAGGAGACACGTAGGAGTGGTGGCGCAACACGACTGACATCGCCGGATACTTGGATCTAATTTCAGAATGAATTTAAGAGGTATTACACACCGGGAGTACTATCTTCAAAGAATGGTTCTAGATCCACGACAGAAATGTAGATTTAGGCCATGAAATTAGAAATTAAGTTACGATTTTGTCCCTAAGTCACAACCATAGACATAGGTGATTATTTGAACATAAGCGATGATCATGAACATAGGTATTGCTCTTGATTATAAGCGATGATCCTAAACATAAGTCACAAATTTAAACATAAGTAACGGTTTCGATTAAGAGTTGACCTTGGATAAAGGTAATGAAGGTAGTCATAAGCGTAGCATGATTTTAGAAAAAAAGCATGATCTTAGACTTAAGAAATAATGATACTAAGAACGATCCTAAAAATAAGTTACGATCTTAAACTTAAGAAGTTGATCGGTGAGGAAATACAAATACCTAGGGTATCCCATACAATTCTACCTTATCCAAGTTTGACCCTAACTCTTTAAGTCGTGATCTTAGTAACTCTAGTTGCATACTATATAATTAATTTGAATGAATTAAAATGTTAACCAGAGTACCCTACGGCAAACGCTAGTGACATATTAATAGGCCAGACAGTAACTCGGGCTGCTTCACCACAACAATAGCATGGGACCTGGTACCATTAGGATAAAGTGAAGCAGGTCCATACCCCTACTGGGACTGTAGCATCAGAGCAGACTTAGGACTAAGTTGAGACAATAGCTACTAAGAAATGAATTATTATAGTACGATAAATACTAAGAGATGATTTATGGAGAAACGATAGAAATTAAGTAACGATTCATAAGCATCATAATCAGTAGCGTTTCGTAAGAAAATCATATGAAAGAGTATCTATATTTATCGAGGCTGAGAAGAGTGAGCTGGGCTCGAGAAGGGATCTTGTTGACCGGGAGCTTGTTCTTGGAATAGTCAGATAGACCTCCACTTTGGTTTATTGTTTGATTTTAGTACTTCATACTTGACTTAGCGGGTTTCATCAACCCTTGTACTTGATTTTATTCTGATGGATTTAATTTAATCAAGTTGTTTATTTCTTTAATTATTGTTTTCGCGAAAAATTTCTACGTCAGTGCTGACGTGCAAAGAAGTTTGAATGATGCTTTGTAGTCCTCGTAGTAGGCTACAGCGGGTGCACTGTTCCCGATGCTAGGGCTCGGAAGCGGTGCGCTACAGAGAACTAGTTGTGCCCATTGTTGATTATGGTGGAGATTTAAGTGTCTTAAAGTCATGTGGTTTTTACCCCTAATTTAGGATTTTTTAATACTAAAATTATTCGTGCGTCGGTTATTCTCTCCGTAGTTTCTGATTTTGGAAAAAATATTGTTTGTTATTCCGTTGCGTTGTGTTTCCTCCTAACACTAATCATGTGCATTGACGCCTCAAGGACTGTCAGCTACTATAATGTAATACACAAAAGGACTTATTTTATCAAAACCAATCTACGACCCATTGAAAGCAACTTCGAACCCACTCATTTAACCTCCAATGAATATATCCAACTCATTTGATCAAAAATATTTCAACTTCCATCCAAACAATTTGAATGAACACCCCTAATTTACTTCTGTTTGTTCAAGTGAATTTGTCACATTTGAAACTGTAGAAACAAGTCCGGCCGAGGTGTGCCGACCTCAGCCAAGGTGTACCGACCTGAACAAAGTAATGGTCGTGATGGATGAAAAGATAAGTGACGAAGTTAGTCAGCCAAGCTGACCTGGATATAAGAATGACGAAGTTGAGGAAATGATGGAAAAAATAAGGCCATACGGAATTGAAGAAGACAGACGAGTTGAGGTGAAGAAGAGCAACGAAGCAGAACTAACGTGAAGATGTGCTGAGTCGAGGTGCCGAGGTGAAGAACAAGTCAGACAGCAACTGTCATACCCCGTAACTTTTTAAGCACGACTTTCAGTACGTTAGGTCAACCTTAAATGCAATTTAATTAATGATGTAGGATGTGATAATTAGTTACTTAAAATATAGGAAAAAAAATAAGAAAAGGGGTTAGAAGTAGAATTAAAGGTAATTAAGGGTAATTACATAAAAGGCCCCTACTAAAGATAGGGGAGTTACACCACACTTTGGTATAACCTCCCCATTGACATTAAGGGGGACGGTTATAACACCAAAAAGGAGAGGGGAAACCGGCTGCAGGAAAAAGAGAAGGAAGAGGAGAGGAAAAGAGAGAAAAGAGAAAGAGAGGAAGGACGAAGAAGAGGAGGAAGAACTTGCGGTCAAACTAGGTGCAATCCTTACCGAAATGCTGTAGGTAAATCCGTAAGATTAACTAGAAACCAAGGCAAGTAATCTTTCTATACGCTTTACGCAAATTTTGATACTTTAGGCCCTATGTTCTTACGAAGAGAAAAACTTAGATCACACATTAGTATTTTGACTTGTCTATGCTAAATGCTTTACTATACGGGTAATTGTTGTTGTTGATTGAGTAAAGTTATGTTCTTTGGGCCAATATCTGAAAATGGTTATGTTGTGATCTTTGTTGTTAAATATGCCCACAAGAATGTTATACGTGACGTGTTCATTGTTCTTGTGTAAGTTCTTAAGTTTGGTGATTACACCTTAGATGCTTTGAGTGTGTTTGCAGGGAGTGGAGGGATGAATGTTGACATTTTTGTAAGACTTGTTGGGTTGGAAGGTTTGAAGATATCTATTGAAGGTTGTGGGTGATAGAAGGTTTAGGGTGGATACTAGTTTGCTTGTTTAAGAATCAAATCATGTTAGTTGTGTGTTAAGCATGATAAATCCAGGAGCTAAGATGGATCTTGAAGTGTTGAACACGAAAGGGTTGAAGAAGAAAGGTGTTGGGTGGAAGTTACTGCAGAAAAACTGCAGTTTAGAAACCATCAGAACACTTCGAACACCTACATTAGGCGCTTCAAGTCACATTAGGCGCCTAATGTAGCGTTCAATGTGTCCTGGAGCATCCCCGTACACTTCGAACACCTACATTAGGCGCTTCATGTAGGCGTTCAATGTATACGGCACATCCCCGAACACTTCGAACGCCTAGTATAGGCGCTTTATGTCACTTTAGGCGCCTCATGTGGCGTTCCAAGTATACTGGAAGTATTTTTGGACCCTTTAGGCGCCCGATGTATGTGTAATAACTTTATACACTTCTTTTGAACATAAAATGCAAAGGTATTTGAGGTGTAGATGGTAAGTTTGATCAAGTAAGAATAAGATTGGATCCCGAGTGAGTAAGTGAGACAAACGGACTTGGGAAGATACGGACATAGAGTGTTTGAGGTGCAAGACCGTATACTTGATAAGTAAGATGTATGTGTGTGTGTGTTACATGTTTGATATGAAGTTACATGTGCATCCTGCATCATGACATGGGCACTTGCATTGATTTGAGAATTGCTTTGCGAAAGAACATGAGTTTACAAGAGAAGTTTAAGTTTTCGAAAGACAAAATGGCTACTGGTTGATCGCAGGGTATAAAAGTCACGCCTGCGAAAGCAGGGTATAAAAGCGTGACCTGTGAATCAACAGCAGGGTATAAAATATGTTATGGGGCCGTGGACCTATCAGCACGGAAAATAAAGTATTTTATGGGACCGTGGACCTATCAGCACAGATATATGATGTATGTAATGGGACCGTAGACCTTTCAGCACGGGGTATAAAGTTATATGTTATGGGGCCGTAGACCTTTCAGCACGGGGTATAAAGTTCTGTTTGCTGTGGACTGATCACCCACAGGGTATAAAGTTCTGCTACACGAAGAATATGATATGAAGTGTGATGAAATGTTTTGTGAAATGACACGCATGACATGTTATGAAAGAAGACATATGCATGGGTGTTGTGTGTGATTTTAAAAGAAGTACATGCATCATGATACACGAAGCGTAAGACTTGATATGCAAGAAACGTGTCTAGCTTATGACTTGCTTATGTGATATGTTGTTTTAGTACATGTTTGTTCTCGTATCCGTGTATCATTTATTGCTTTATCTGTTTTGAGGAATTCTTATTAAGATGCTATTTGCTAACCCCGAGCACCTTATTTTGGGCAATGATTTATACACTGGTGACTCGTCGTGTGTGATCCCGTAAGGTGTATAGACGGGTTACTTGCTGGCGATAATTTCGCTAAGAACAGATACTCTATTCCTTTTCAGATGAGCCGGAATATGAGATGATATTTATCGAAGACGATGGCGAGTGGGCTCAATGGGATGACGGACATGGGAATAGATAGATGCTGGACTATCTTCTTTAAGTTGGAAACTCAATGTTATTATGTTGTTCTGAAACTTATGTTAGCTAGATGAACAAACACCTTTTAATTCCGCTGCATTTTCTGGTTGTATTAATGACGATGAAGTTTTAAATTTAACAACGTTTCCGCTGATTTATCTTACATCATAGATGATTTATGCTTGATCTGCTTTGACGCTTCGTAGTTCTCATAGTAGACTATGGCGGGTGCACTGATTCCGATGACAGTGTCGGGCTGGGGCGCTACTGGTGGTATCAGAGCCTAGGCTTCAGATCTATCTCGGAAACTTAGGTTCATGATCTTTTAGACACCTAAGTTATGATTCTCCCTTAAGGTTGATCCTTAGTTATAAGTACTGATTTCTTTAGTGTTTAAGTATGATCTGGGTTGGGTGTGTGCGAGCGCGTTTATCATCTAATTTCGTATTAATAGTTGTACTACATACCTCACTCATTCGTACGCGTTCAAGCTTTCAGTAATCTCTTGTATTTGCTGAATGCTAATGTAATGTTAACCTTTCAGTGAATATGCCTCCAAGAAGAGAGAGAACACAGGGAACACTAACAATGAACAGGAAAACCAGCCACCACAAGTTGTTTTACCCCAGGTGCTCACTGATGCACTGACGGTGATCGCACAAGGGTATGCGCAACAGCATCAGCCTCTGCCTCCTCCACCGCCACAGCATAACATTCGGTTCTTTTATGGAGAGATGAGAAAGATGAGGGTGCCGGAGTTTGGAGGATGTACTGATCCTGAGGAGGCTCAGCACTGGTTGGCTGAGGTTGGAGAAAATGTTTCCGGCTGGTGCAAGTACCGAATGAGATAAAGGTTGAGGTGGCCACAACCCCTTCTAAGTGGCAAGCCTGGCGAATGGTGGGACGGAATGGTGTTTGAGAATGACCCCACCAATCTCTTGGGCACAGTTTTGTGATGTTTCCTGAAGTACTATGTACCGGAGACTGCGATATTGGACAAGATAAGAGCGTTTGACAGATTGGAGCAATGAAGGATGACGGTGTCGGAGTATGCGGATCGTTTTCATGCCTTGAGGAAGTTTGCCCCTGCGATTATGTCTGATAATCGTCTTAAGATGACGAAGTTCGAGAGGGGTTTGGACTCGAAGATACAGTCGGCGATAGTGAACGCATGAAATGAAAACTTACGAGGACATGTTGGATGCATGTTTTCGGGTGGGAGAGCGATTTCCGCAGAGTAGCGGCAAGAGCAGCTAGTGCTGGAGGTCTGATAGAGGCAAGAGGCCAAGAGGATGATGTGCGAGTTAGTGGAAGACCCGGACGTTGGGTCAAGATTCCGAAGAAAGGCCCAGTTGGAAATTTTCAGAGACTGCCACCTCAGGAATCCAGTAGTTCAGCAGGGTATAGGAGTTTGCCATCATTGCAACAAGAAACCACGTTGGAGAGGGTAGGAAAGTGGCTGGAGCATGTTTCTGATGCGGTCAAGTGGGTCACATTGATTAGGGACTGCCCGGAGATGAAGAAAAATAATCCTGGAGAGGCGGCTCAGCAGCCGAGAGCGAAGCCTAGAGCAAATGCCCCGTGTACATTTCATGACGGACATGGATGTGCAGGAGGCTACCGACGTAAGTAGCAGGTACCATACCATTTTAAACTAAGTTTAAATCCTTATTGAATTAAGTATTTACGTGCTTAATCTTTCGTGTATACTTGATATGGCTTTATGTGCGATTTTAGCAAATAAGGTACCTGCCAACGTGCTCTTTGGTAGCGGCGGCAAGCCACTCCTTCGTAGCAAAGAGATTCACTAAACACCTTGGTAGTTTGCCTGAGTGGTTAGAAAACTCCGTATCGTGTTCAAGCGGGCCGGAGATCAAATTATGGTTTCGTATCATCAGTACCGGGATTGTGAATTAGAGTTTGAAGGACAAACATTCTCCGTCACACTGATCCCTATTCAGATGTATGACTTTGACGTGATATTGGGAATGGACTGGTTGGCCAAGCATCACGCCAACATTGATTGTCGATTGAAGCAAGTGACAGTCAAGAGTGCTAAGATGGAAGGAGTAATGTTTCACAAGGAGATGCGGGAACGAAAGAAGTTCCCAAAAGGTATATGTGTCCGTTGCACAAGCACGCAAAGCCTTGAGGAAAGGTGCTGAGGGATTCCTAGTGTATGCCATGGATGTTACTCAGGAGGTACCGTCTATTGAGCAATTCCTGTCGTCGATGAATTTCCGGATGTGTTTCCAGAAGATTTACCAGGAGTACCACCCCTGAGGGAAGTCGAATTCGAGATAAACTAGATTCCAGGAACTGAAACCTATTTCGAAAGCCCCTTATAGAATGGCTCCGCAGAAGTTGAGAGAGTTGAAGGAACAACTGCAGGAGTTGTTGGACAAGAAGTTATCCGCCCTAGTGTATCGCCCTGGGGAGCACCTGTTTTTTGTAAAGAAGAAAGATGGTAGCATGAGACTTTGTATCGATTATAGAGAGTTGAATAAAGTTACCATCAAGAATAAGTATCCCCTTCCACGAATTGAGGATTTGTTTGATCACTCAAGGGCGCCAAGATCTTCTCTAAAATTGATCTCCGATCAGGGTATCATCAGTTGCGAGTGAAGGCCGAGACATCGCGAAGACAGCCTTCCGCACAAGATATGGCCACTATGAGTTTTTGGTGATGCTGTTTGGATTAACAAATGCCCCCGCAGCTTTTATGGATCTTATGAATACCGTCTTTCGAGAACAGTTGGACAAGTTTGTAGTGGTATTCATAGATGATATTCTGGTGTATTCTCCTGACGAGCAAACTCACACTGAGCATTTGAGAACCGTACTAGGTATTTTGAGGCAGAAACAACTTTATGCTAAGTTTAGCAAGTGTGAGTTTTGGTTAAGAAGTGTGGCTTTCCTAGGTCATGATATCAGAAGAGGGGATTGCTGTTGACCCGAAGAAGGTGGAAGCTATAACTGAATGGCCTAGACCTACCAACGTCACCGAAGTGCGAAGTTTCTTGGGTCTACGGGTTATTACAGAAAGTTTGTTGAGGGATTCTCAAGGATTGCCGTACCTCTCAGTCGCCTTACTCAAAAGAAGTCCAAGTTCGAGTGGACGGCGGAATGCGAGCAAAGCTCACGGAGCTTAAGAAGAGGTTAACGACAGCTCAGTATTGGCTCAACCCTCCGGAACTGATGGGTTTGTGATTTATAGTGATGCAAAGAACGGTTAGGTACGTAAATGTAGTATAAGGTTATGATCTTGTATACCATTAAGTTTAGACTAATACCTTGTTTGTAGGTTGTGTTTTAATGCAAAACGAACGAGTCATCGCATATGCCTCAAGACATCTAAAGCCTTATGAGCAAAAACTATCCCACACATGATCTTGAACTTGCCGCGGTTGTGTTCGCCTTGAAGATTGTCGGCATTATTTGTATGGAGAGAAGTGCGCGGTATTCACGGATATAAGAGTTTAAAGTACTTGTTCTCACAGAAGGAATTAAATATGAGGCAGCGGAGATGGTTGGAATTGCTAAAAGATTATGACCTGACTATCCATTGTCACCCGGGAAAGGCTAACAAGGTAGCCGACGCTTTAAGCAGGAAATCAGGCCATGCGAGACAATCACCACTAGAGAGAGAGATTGAGGAATTTGGTTTGGATTTGGTGGAATCCACGGTGGACGTCCTAATAGCATTGACCATCTCACCGAATTTGATTGATCGGATAAAGGAGGCTCAAAAGAAAGATAAGGCCCTAAATGAGATGATGGAAAGAATGGAACATGAGCATTGAGGGGTTTCGGATTATTAAAGAGGATGGTAGCCTATGGTTTAAAGAGAGATTGTGTGTACCTGATGTTGATGAACTTAGAAGAGAAATATTGCGAGATGCTCACAGTTCAAGGCTATCAATACACCCTGGTAGCACCAAGATGTATAGAGACCTCAAGCAATACTATTGGTGGTCTGGGATGAAAAGACATATTGCAGAGTTTATAGAGAGGTGTTTGGTTTGTCAACAAGTCAAGGCGGAACACCAAAGGCCTGGTGGATTGTTGATGCCATTGGAAATTCTGGAATGGAAATGGGAACATGTCACGATGGATTTCGTAGCTGGTTACCAAAGACAAGAAGAAGTGGATATGACATGATTTGGGTCATTGTGGATCGTCTAACAAAGTCTGCCCATTTTCTACCCGTTTCAAGTGAAGCACCTCTTGACAAGTTAGTGAATGTATATATGGAGAATATTGTTAGCTTACATGGTGTCCCAGTAAGTATAGTGTCCGATCGGGATTCATGATTTACCTCTAAGTTTTGGACAGCATTCCAGAAAGCCATGGGTACAGAATTAAGGTTGAGTACGACGTATCACCCCCAAATTGATGGACAGTCCGAGCGGACTATTCAAACCTTGGAAGATATGCTAAGGGCTTACGTGTTGGATTTCAAAGGGAGTTGGGATGGAATAGTAAAGCTGATGGAGTTTTTATAACAATAGTTACCACAGCGCAATTGACATGTCTCCTTTTGAATCTTTGTATGGAAGGAAATGTAGGTCTCCGGTTTATTGGGACGAAGTAGGCGTGAGGACCATCACCGGACCTGAGCTATTGGAGAAGACGCTAGAGAAGGTGAAAGTCATCCGAGAAAGACTCAAGACGGCTCAGGATCGCAATAAGAGTTGGGCAGATTCCAAACGACGACCATTGGAATTTGATGTAGGTGAAAAAGTTTATTTGAGAGTATCACCCACGAAGGGCGTTATGAGGATTGGAGTCAAAGGCAAGCTAAGTCCTCGCTTTATTGGTCCCTATGAAATACTGGAAGAAAGTGGGAGCCTTGGCATATAGGTTAGCGTTACCTCCCGTGTTGGCGCAAGTTCACAATGTCTTTCACGTATCACACCTAAGGAAGTACGTGACGGATCCAAGTCATGTACTTGAAGCTCAACCTTTGGAACTTAAGGACGATGTCACATACGAAGAGATACCCGTGAAAATTATGGACCGAAAGGATCAAGTGTTGAGGAAGCGAGTGATCCCTTATGTAAAGGTCCAGTGGAGCAACCACACGGAACGTGAAGCCATTGGAGCTCGGAAGAACAGATGCGGGAGAAGTATCCTCAGCTCTTTGACTAAGGTACGTAAGTTTCGAGGACGAAACTTTTTGTAAGGGGGGTGGAATGTCATACCCCGTAACTTTTTAAGCACGACTTTCAGTACGTTAGGTCAACCTTAAATGCAATTTAATTAATGATGTAGGATGTGATAATTAGTTACTTAAAATATAGGAAAAAAAATAAAAAAAGGGGTTTAGAAGTAGAATTAAAGGTAATTAAGGGTAATTACATAAAAGGCCCCTACTAAAGATAGGGGAGTTACACCACACTTTGGTATAACTCCCCATTGGCATTAAGGGGGACGATTATAACACCAAAAAGGAGAGGGGAAACCGGCGGCTGCAGGAAAAAGGAAGGAAGAGAGAGAGGAAAAGAGAGAGGAGAGGAGGAAAGAGAGAGAGAGGAGAAAGAGAGGAAGAAAGAAGAGGAGAGAGAAGAAAAAGAAAGAGGAGGAAAGAACTTGCGGTCAAACTAGGTGCAATCCTTACCAAAATGCTTGTAGTAAATCCGTAAGATTAACTAGAAACCAAGACAAGTAATCTTTCTATACGCTTTACGCAAATTTTGATACTTTAGGGCCCTATGTTCTTACGAGAGGAAAACTTGGATCACACATTAGTAGTTGACTTGTCTATGCTAAATGCTTTACTATATGGGTAATTGGTTGTTGTTGATTGAGTAAAGTTATGTTCTTTGGGCCAATATCTGAAAATGGTTATGTTGTGATCTTTGTTGTTAAATATGCCCACAAGAATGTTATACGTGATTGTGTTTATTGTTCTTGTGTAAGTTCTTAAGTTTGGTGATTACACCTTAGATGCTTTGAGTGTGTTTGCAGGGAGTGGAGGGATGAATGTTGACATTGTTGTAAGACTTGTTGGGTTGGAAGGTTTGAAGATATCTATTGAAGGTTGTGGGTGATAGAAGGTTTAGGGTGGATACTAGTTTGCTTGTTTAAGAATCAAATTATGTTAGTTGTGTGTTAAGCATGATAAATCCAGGAGCTAAGATGGATCTTAAAGTGTTGAACATGAAAGGGTTGAAGAAGAAAGGTGTTGGTGGAAGTTACTGGCAGAAAAACTGCAGTTTAGAACCGTCAGAACACTTCGAACACCTACATTAGGCGCTTCAAGTCACATTAGGCGCCTAATGTAGCGTTCAATGTGTCCTGGAGCATCATCGTACACTTCGAACACCTACATTAGGCGCTTCATGTCACATTAGGCGCTTCATGTAGGCGTTCAACGTATACGGCACATCCCCGGAACACTTCGACGCCTAGTATAGGCGCTCTATGTCACTTTAGGCGCCTCATGTGGCGTCCAAGTATACTGGAAGTCTTTTGGACCCTTTAGGCGCCCGATGTATGTGTAGTAACTTTATACACTTCTTTTGAACATAAAATGCAAAGGTATTTAAGGTGTAATTGAGGTGTAGATGGTAAGTTTGATCAAGTAAGAATAAGATTGGATCCCAAGTGAGTAAGTGAGACAAACGGACTTGGGAAGATACGGACATGGAGTGTTTGAGGTGCAAGACCGTATACTTGATAAAGATGTATGTGTGTGTGTGTGTTACATGTTTGATATGAAAGTTACATGTGCATCCTGCATCATGACATGGGCACTTGCATTGATTTGAGAATTGCTTTACGAAAGAACATGAGTTTACAAGAGAAGTTTAAAGTTTTCGAAAGACAAAATGCTGCAGGTTGATCGCAGGGTATAAAAGTCACGCCTGCGAAAGCAGGGTATAAAAGCGGTGACCTGTGAATCAACAGCAGGGTAATAAATATGTTATGTGGCCGTGGACCTATCCGCACGATAATAAAGTATTTTATGGGGCCCGTGGACCTATCAGCGCGGATATATGATGTATGTAATGGGGCCGTGACCTTTCAGCACGGGGTATAAAGTTATGTGTTATGGGGCCGGTGTACCTTTCAGCACGGGATATAAAGTTCTGTTGCTGTGGACTGATCACCCACAGGGTTATAAAGCTCTGCTACGCGAAGAATATGATATGAAGTGTGATGAAATATTTTGTGAATGACACGCATGACATGTTTATGAAAGAAGACATGCATGGGTGTTGTGTGTGATTTTAAAGAAGTACATGCATCATGATACACGAAGCGTAAGACTTGATATGCAAGAAACGTGGCTAGCTTATGACTTGCTTATGTGATATGTTGTTTTAGTACATGTTTGTTCTCGTATCCGTGTATCATTTATGTGCTTTACCTGTTTTAGGAATTCCTATTAAGATGCTATTTGCTAACCCGAGCACCTTATTTTGGGCAATGATTTATACACTGGTGACTCGTCGTGTGTGATCCCGTAAGGTGTATAGACGGTTACTTGCTGGCGATAATTTCGCTAAGAACAGATACTCTATTCCTTTTCAGGTGAGCCGGAATATGAGATGATATTTATCGAAGACGATGGCGAGTGGGCTCAATGGGATGACGGACATGGGAATAGATAGATGCTGGACTATCTTCTTTAAGTTGGAAACTCAATGTTATTATGTTGTTCTGAAACTTATGTTAGCCAGATGAACAAACACCTTTTAATTCCGTTGCATTTTCTGGTTGTATTAATGACGATGAAGTTTTAAATTTAACAACATTTCCGCTGATTTATCTTACGTCATAGATGATGTATGCTTGATCCGCTTTGACGCTTTGTAGTTCTCATAGTAGACTACGGCGGGTGCACTGGTTCCGATGACAGTGTCGGGCTGGGGCGCTACTGCAACGCTAAGGCCGAGCTGTCATACTTAGTCTTGTAAATATTGTAATTTAAAACCTTTACTGTATATAAGGCAGAGTAGACCAGGTAACTAGTCGTCACCTTATAGACGATAGCTGAATAGTAACCACTGCACAAGTGGAAACATAAAGCGTTAGGAGTAGAATGATCCCTATAAAAGAGAAGCCCATGTACACATTCAGCCCAGCTTGAGAAGAAAACTAGATCCAAGATCTATCAAGTGCAT
Organism: Eustoma russellianum; assembly: GCA_036186865.1. NCBI lineage: Eukaryota > Viridiplantae > Streptophyta > Magnoliopsida > Gentianales > Gentianaceae > Eustoma > Eustoma russellianum. The sequence goes on along the minus strand of AP025066.1, from coordinate 16,209,283 downwards.
TTTCTTAGGATACTCTAACTTACAGAAAGGATACAAGTGTTACTGCCCAGCAAATAGAAGAATGTTTGTAACGCTTGAC
>AP025066.1:16194973-16208236 GCA_036186865.1 Eustoma russellianum | reverse complement strand
ACGCTTGACGTTACATTTGTCGAAAAACATGCATTTTACAGATCAATTAGAGAAACAGAAGAATTAAGGCAAAATGAAGATGAGGAACCTATAGAAAGTATAATGAAACTCTGTCTAGACCACTAGTACAAAATCATCCAAGCTCGACTGCTTAGCCGAGTTGTGCACCATAGCTCAGCAACTTAGGACATCAGGTCGGCACGACCAACTCCTAGGCCGGAGCTAGCTTCCCTATGATATCAAATGATCAGGAAGTTCTGAGAAGTGAAAACCGACCTAATACATCCGAAAAAATACAACTGACTGTAGAAGATGAGGACGCTCTAGAAGAAACTACTGAATATGAGCCTGAGACCCAAACAGATGACAGACCAATAGCATTAAGAACGAGGATGCACTAAGAACCCTTTTTGCACCAAATATCCTATAGAATAGTTTATATTCTATAGTAAGTTGAATCCAAGCTTTAAAACATTTGTATGCTCACTTGATAAAAATACCATACCCAAAAATATAGAGGAAACGCTTAGCCGACCTGAATGGAGAAATGTCATACATGAAGAGATAAATGCCTTAGAAAAAATCAAAACTTGGAACCTAATTCCCGGTTCGGCTACAATAAAACCAGTAGGTTGTTGATTGATATTCACAGTTAAATACAATAATGATGGAATTGTGAATAAATATAAAGCAAGATTAGTAGCCAAAGATTTACATTAACGTATGGAATAGACCATTTAGAGACATTCGTACGAGTTTCTAAACTAAATGCCATTAGAATCATTTTCTATATAGCCGTTAACCTTGAATACGAGTTGCATTAACTGGATGTGAAAAATGTATTTTTAAACAGAGACTTGGCCAAGGAAGTTTATATGTGTATACCACTAGGATTCAATAATGAAACTAATAAAAATCATGTCTGCAAGCTAAGAAAGTTACTGTGTGGGCTAAAACAATCACCTCGGACATGGTTTAAAACCTTCACTAAAACAGTAACAGACTTAGAATTCAACCATAGCCATATTCACTAGAATTTCACCTTAGAGGGAGCTAACTGTCCCAATAGTATATGTAGATGATATCATAATAACCGGAAATGATACTCATGACATAGATAGTATTCAAACAAAACTATCCCAACAATTAGAGATGAAGGATCTAGGTAAACTATGATATTTTTTAGGAATTGAGATTGCTAGTAACAAAGAAGGGATGTATGCATTGCAGAGAAAATATATATTGGACATTCTCAAGAAAACTGGTATGCTCGGATGCAGACCAGCAAGTACACCAGTAGAGCCCGAAAATAAGCCTAAAGATCAGTGAGACACTACCCCAACTAATAAAATGAGTTATCAGAAACTAGTTGAAAAATTAATCTATCTGTCACATACTCGACCTGATATTTGTTATGGAATAAGTTTTGTATCACAATTTATGCACAGTCCTATTAACGAACACAACCAAGCTGCTTTAGGAATTCTCAGGTATCTTAAGAATGCACCAGGAGAAGGACTGTGTTTCAAAAAGAGTGCAGACCGAGGTGTAAAGGTCATTACAGATACAAACTGGGCTGGATCCAAGGTGGAAATGAGATCAACAATGGGCTAAGGAACCTTCCTATGGGGGAACTTAGTTACTTGGTGGAGCAAGAAACAATCAGTTGTGTCCAGAAGCAGTGCAGAAGCAGAGCTGAGGGCCCTTGCACTAGGAATTTGTTAAGACATTTAGATCAGAAGAGTACTCAAAGATCTCCGTATAGGCATGATTACCTATCAAAGTCTTCTATGATAATGTCTCTGCCATAAGGTAGCAGATAACCCAGTTAAGCATGATAAGCCAAAGCACGTAGAAATTGACAGACATTTTATACGAGAAAAAATAGAAGGAAACCAGTCTAATACACATCCCCACCAAAGATCAAATTCCAGACATCCTTATAAAGCTAGTTTCAACAAATGTTTTTCAACACTTAATGTCCAAGCTTGGTTGTATGAATATATACAACTAAGCTTGAGGAGGAGTGTAGAAACAAGTCCAGCCGAGGTTGCCGAGTTCAGCCAAGATGGGCTGACCTGAACAAAGTAATGGTCGTGATGGAGGAAAAGATGAGTGACAAAGTTAGTGAGCCGAGCTGACCTTGATATAAGAATGGCGCAGCTGAGAAAACGATAGAAAAAGTAAGACCGTACGGAACTGAAGAAGATAGACGAGCTGAGGTGAAGAAGAGCAACGAAGCAGAACTAACGTGAAGATGTGTTGAGCCGAGGTGCCGAGGTGAAACACAAGTCAGGCAATAACACTAAGGCCGAGATGTCATACTTAGTCTTGTAAATGTTGTAATTTAGAATCTTTACTGTACATAAGACAGAGCAGACCAGGTAACTATTCGTCACCTTGTAGACGTTAGAAAACACTGTAGGTGAACAGTAACCACTGCACAAGTGGAAATATAAAACCATTAGGAGTATAATGATCACTATAAAAGGGAAGCAACTTTGTAAATTTAAGCATAACTTGAATGAAAGTTAAATTCTTTCAATCTCCACATAATCTAAATGAAGGGAGGCTTTGTAACTCAAAAGCTTCTGCAGGAATGATTCTAAATTTACTTGTTTGCCTTGCCATGATCAAATCCTTAATAAAAATAATAGGCATTTATTCAACGTCATGTTACATGTAAGATTATAAAGAACGATCCGCCACATAATTTACATAATGTTAACACATCTAAGATCACAAAGAAATAGAGGCACATTCTTATTGACCAATCAATTTCAGGTAACAACCAAAGCTAGCCTTCAAAAAATCTCTACGCGCGCGACTCTAATGGATATTTCAAAGCGACAATCAGCCCATATGAACTTAGCAGCGATTGGTATCACTTCTTATAGTATATCACATGTATTAAAGGAAAATTCTGCACACCAGCATCCAGGCGGACATCTAAGGTCATCCATACTGCATGGGAATTTTTCACAATCATATTGCAGCAACTTTCTGATTGAAATGGAAAGCGCTTTCGAACCCTCAGCTCCACTTTTTTCCTCGTGGCCAACCTTGGAAGTGGCATCTAACAGCAAAACATTAGCCCACTTTTCATCTGCGTACTGTTCCAAGTAATGTATCATAATTCTTCAAATCACAATAATTTTGTTCAAGTATGTGGGATATGTGAACTTACCTGCGAGGGGGGAAATAAGGACAAGAGGGATGAATTAGACCACCTATATATGAGGAGGGCCTTGATGTCCGACTTTTGTCTGATGTTCAGGTGGCGTTTTCATGGAAACCAGGGTTCTCCTTTCACTCCAAGAAATCATTGTGGAGTAAATTTATGGATCTTAAATATTGTAGGGGGATGCATATTTCAATTAAAGGAAAAAAAAAACAAAACTAATGATGGTAAGGTAGACATAATAATTTGAAGATGATCACCTCTGGATTCACCAAGGGTGTGTTCTTTTCCGGTAGCCGAGTAGTGATTGGTATCAGAAGGCATATCCGAACCATTTTCTTTTCCGACCGCAGTTTCCTTGGCAACGGCCAGCCCAGCAATCACACATGCAACCACCACCCCGACCAACAACGTTTTCGCTGCCATTATAAGCTATAATGTTTTCAGTTCTGGAGATTTTTCTCTGAGGCAAAATCCTTCAATCTCCACGCACGAATTTATACTCCGATTTGGAACGAGTTGCTCAGCCGGCTACAGGCGACAGTTTCTCTTTTTCATTTTTCCTTTGACTTCACTAATTGTTACTTATTTGGATGATTCCTTGGTAGCAAAGATATCCCTGCTGAGCGGCATCACGGTTTCCTTATGTTTCAAAACGATTATAATTTCGAAGTAGTAACAACAATAACATTTACTCTATTGTCTTAAGCTTCTGATTATGGCAGGATATGGAGGTCGGATGTACGCAACTATACTCATGTATTTGAAACATGCATAGTTTTGTTTTCCGACCATAATGAAAATAAATTGCGTCAAGCTGTGTCGATCAACTCCTACTTTATAATATAAGGAGTGTAGTCAATTTAATAATTATTTTGCTTTATTCTATCATATTCCATAATCAAAGAAGTGTGTTCTTTACTTCTAGTAACAATTTCAAAGTAGTAAAATTTCTGAATTAAAAGATCGCCTAATCTTAGAATTGCTTTTTTTTTTTTTTATGTCTCGGATTTAGTCATTCTCCCTGGTCACTCCCCGGCCCCCAACTCCATTTACTTGCAGTTTCTATTGAAGATATGAGCAGTTTGATCAATGGAGGACAAGCTGATAGCTGGTGAAAGACCTGGACAGTAATGAGAACACAGTAATCCAAGAGGAAGATAATCTGGATCGTTTAATTAGAGGTTTAATCCACGTTGTGCGCTGGTTGCGTTGAACTTTAAGCATTTTAAGGTGAAGATCACGTGATGAATTGAGGAAGAAAACGTGTTGGAGCAGAAGAAGGCTGGAGGAGGAAGATAGCATGCAGGAAAGATTGAAATAAGAGTGGAATTACGTTTTTACCCTTATGACTTGTATTGTACTGCAGTTAGTTAGTAGGGACTTTCTTGTAATTTCACGTGTATTCTGTTAAATCCTTCTCCTTCCTTGTATAAGTTTGTTCGACGTAATGCAATGAAGAAGTGCATATTCTTGAGCGGTTATTCTGATCATTCTCTCCCTTTTTGTGCTCTATCTTGTGTATTCCTCTTCTCTCATGCGATCTATTTCGTTTTCTGATCAATTGATCATTAATTCAAAGTTGTGATTAGTTGATTGTGCAGTAGCTTGTACATCTAGCTATAAACCTCGATTGTTTTGTATCTTGAATTTTCACATGGTATCATAGCATGATTAGTTGATTGTGTACCTCCTTCTTTGATCCAAGAGCTGTATATGCAATTGATTAACTGTTACAAGAGCACAAGGACAGAGGAATTTTGATGAGTCCAAGTGCTGCAGAGATGACAAAGAATCATCATACTGTGTTGTCAGCTCAACAAGTCAATGACTCTGGTAAGTGGAAAGGTAATGTAATGCCTAATATTTCTAACATGTGGATTTTGGATTCTGGTGCTACAGATCATATCTGTCATTCCCTTTCCCTCTTTGAATCCTATCAGCCTGTAATTGACATGTCTATTAAATTGCCTAATAATCAGTCAATCACTGTCAATCACATTGGGACAGTGGGTGTCTTTCCCAAACTCAGACTGCATAATGTCTTACATATACCTTCTTTTACCTTTAACCTTCTATCACTTAGCAAACTCACTATGGCTGGTGATATTGACTTATCATTTCACTTCAACATGTGTTATATTCAGGATCATGTGAACAAGAAGATGATTGGTTCAGTTAAAGTGTTTCAGGGCCTATATCATCTACTTGATCAGTCACTGAATAATGTTCCTTTATCCAAATCCTGGCAAGCATTTGCAATATCCACTCCTACATCTTTTCTTTGGCACTCGAGGCTTGGGCATCAAGCATCATCAAGAATGAAGGAGATCAACAAAATTGATTCCTCGGTAGATGCTACCTTCAGTTCTGAGTCGTACCATCTGTCCACTAGTAAAGCAAAAAAGACTTCCCTTTCCTATATCCCATTCTGTAACTCATTCTCCCTTTTCTCTTATTCACATTGATATATGGGGTTCCTAAACACCCCACCATGTACCAGCAACGTTATTTCCTTTCTATAGTAGATGACCATAGTAGGTACTGCTGGATATACTTGATGAAGGAAAAATCAGAGAATAGAAGTATTATTGAAAGTTTGTGGAACTTTGTACATGCACAACTCAATACCAAAATAAACGATTAAAACTGACAATGGCCTTGAGTTCAAAATGGATTCATTCTTTTCTTTTAAAAGAATCATACACCATACAAGTTGCATGTACACACCTCAACAAGATGGAATTGTTGAGAGGAAACATCAACATATAATGAATGTAACCAGGGCTCTTAAGCTTCAATCTCAAATTCCCACCTCTTATTAGGGCTTCTGTGTACAACATGCTATGTATTTGATAAACATCACCCCTACTCACATACTGAATCACAAAACACCCTATGAAATACTCTATAATACTGCCCCTTCATACAATACACTCAAAGTATTTGGCTGTCTCTGTTATGCCACCATCACTGCACCCTCAAAAGATAAGCTTAGTCCTAGAGCAAGGAAAAACATTTTTTTGGGATTGTCTCACAATGCTAAAGGCCACATTCTTCAAGACTTGGCTTTCAAAGATGTGTTAATCTCCAGGGATGTTGTTTTTAACGAGTAAAGTTTTCCCTTCTCTTTGGATACACCACATACCTTATCTCTTCATTCTTCTTCTCCACCATCTCCTCATCAGTCTCCAGTAACCAGCTGTGGCACTGACTTCTATCTCATACCCACTGCCACATCTAAGGGGGCACACCACTCAACATAATCCTCTCAACCTAACCAATCTGGCCAAACACAATCCTCTCAACCTAAACAATCTGATCAACCATCTTATCACTTCTCATTCTCTCTCTCAACCTAACCAATCTGACCAAACACAATCCTCTCAACCTAAACAATCTGATCAACCATCTCATCAACCAATCCAACTATCTTCAAATAACTAAACTTTCCATTCTCTCAACAATTCTTCCATCTGTCCCATCAGTCATTCATCTTTCCTAGAGCAACACATCTCTTCACAAACTGAAATAAGCAACAGCCCTTATCATAATGCACCAATTTCCATTCCCATCAGCTCTATTGATATACAACTTCCTATTACAATACCTCATAGAACCAAACAGCTTCCTTATTATCTACAAAAATATTACTACAGTCAGGTGACAAACCAGCCAAGAACAATGCCAGCCTTAATTAAGTCATCTTCCTACCTCAACGCACAAATTACTCCTGCCACACATCCCCACACTCTCTACACAAATACTTCACCTTTCATCTGCTACCACCAACATTCAAAGCATATGTTTTAAACATTAGTGTATGTACAGAGCACAAAACTTATGCAGAAGCAGCTGGCTCTGTTAAATGGCAAAAGGCTATGGAGGCTGAGATAACCGTATTACCAGATAACAAAACATGGACACTAACAGCATTACCACAAGCAAAGAAGGCCATTGGCTGTAAGTGGGTATATAAAATAAAGCAAAAAGCTGATGGCTCAGTGGAGAGGTTTAAAGTAAGGCTGGTTGTTAAGGGCTATACACAGCAGCTGGGGGTGAATTACCAAGATACATTCTCACGAGTGGCAAAGATGAGTACTATGAGAATGTTGTTGGTCATAGCAGCTAGACAGAAATGGCATGTACATTAGCTGGACATGAACAATGCATTTTTCCACGGTGAACTGCGTGAAGAGATATATATGGTTCCACCTGAAGGATTGAGGTATTTACAGGAAGGATTGGTCTGCAAGTTAGAGAAGTCTCTCTATGGATTGAAGCATACCAGTAGAGAATGGAATGCTAAGTTGACAGCCTTTCTGATCTCAATGGGCTTCTCACAATCTAGAAATGACTACACCTTATTCACAAAAAGGACCAAAGGCTCGTTATTAGTACTTTTGGTGTATGTGGATGATCTGATATTAGCCTGTGATGATCTGCAGGCAATTGAGTAGATTAAGGAGGCTTTGTACAAGGAGTTTTTGATAAAGAATCTTGGTGACTTAAAATTCTTCCTGGGTATAGAGGTTGCAAGATCACAAAAGGGTCTGCTGATCGACCAAAGAATGTATACATTGGAGTTACTGGAAGAGTTTGGGTTTTTGGAATGCAAGCCATCTGTCAGTCCAATGGAGATTCACTTGAAGTTAGTCCACAACGACTCTGAGCCATTTGAAGATACTTTTGCCTACAGAAGACTTATAAGAAAGTTAATATGCCTCACCATTACTAGGCCTGATATTTCATTTAGTGTGCAACAACTAAGTCAATTCTTGGATATCCCCACGGTTAATCATTTGAAGGCTGCCCATAGGATCCTAAGATATCTTAAGGGTACCATTGGTCAGGGACTCTTGCTGCCCAGTACAGGTGATATGAAGTTGAGAGCATTTGTGGATTCTGATTGGGCTGGGTGTAATGAAACTAGGAGATCTGTATCCAGATATTGTGTGTTTTTAGGAGAAGCTCTGGTTTCTTGGAAAGCAAAGAAGCAAACCACAGTTTCACGGTCTTCAGCAGAAGCGGAGTACAGAGTTGCGGTATCAGCTGTATGTGAGATTCAATGGTTACTTTATTTGAGCAATGATTTGGGGCTTAGGAATCAGGAACCTGTTGAGATGTTTTGTGACAGTAAAAGTGCTCTGTATATTGCTGAGAATCCAGTCTTTCATGAGCGCACAAAACGCATTGAGATTGATTGCCATATTGTAAGAGACAAGGTTCATAATAAAGTAGTTAAATTGATGACTTGTTTACCAAAGCCTTGGATAGTAGACGTTTGAATTAGCTATTAAGAAGACTTAGAGTGCATAACATCTATAGAAAGCAAGGTTTGAGGGGGGTGTTGAAGATATGAGCAGTTCGATCAATGGAGGACAAGATGGCAGCTGGGTGAAAGACCTGGACAGTAATGAGCGAGAATGCAGTAATCCCAGAGGAAGATCATCTGGATCGTTAAATGAGATGTTTAATCCACGGTGTGCGCTGGTTGCGTTGAACTTTAAGCATCTTAAGGTGAAGATCACGTGAAGAATTGAGGAAGAAACATGTTGGAGTAGAAGAAGGCTGGAGGAGGAAGATAGCAGGCGGGAAAGATTGAAATAAGAGTGGAATTACATTTTTACCCTTATGACTTGTATTGTGCTGCAGTTAGTTAGTAGGGACTTTCTTGTAATTTCACGTGTATTTTGTTAAATCCTTCTCTTTCCTTGTATAAGTTCGTTCGACGTAATGCGGTAAAGAAGTCCAGATTCTTGAACGGTTATTCTGATCTTTCTCTCCCTCTTTGCGCTCTCTCTTGTGTATTCCTCTTCTCTCATGCGATCTATTTCATTTTCTAATCAATTGATCGTAAATTCAAAATTGTGATTAGTTGATTGTGCAGCAGCTTGTGTACTAGCTGTAAACCTCGATTGTTTTGTATCTTGAATTTTCACAGTTTCCATGTATGTATGATGAATGTAAACCTAGCGGCATATAATTTAAAGCAACGCCTTGCCAACTTACACTTTATCAAAAATTATCGATGATTAATGAGTAACAAGAATGAAAAAAGAATGATCAACTCATTAACTTGTAAATTACATTTCTCTAAGGGTCGCCATCAAAATGGATATCTGTGTGTGTATATATATGTATCTATGTACATGCATGTCTGTATGTACTATTTCATTTTTGATAAGACACATGCTAGCATATGTCACAATATATTGGAGAATTAATCGTTGTAAATCACTATTACAATGATAATAATCGTTGTAAATCAAATAAACAACAACAAAACAACAACAATTATATCTAGTATATCTCAATGACACCAGAAGTTACCGTTAGGGTGTGGGAAGGGTGAGAGACAGGCAAACAATACCTCCATCTCAAGGGATAGAGAGTTTGCTTACAGTGAGGCCCCGGCTCTATATGTACCTGAATAGATGACATAATAATAGGAATATGGTATGTTAGTGTACTAGTAAAGGAATTTAACAAATAGAAAGCTTTCGATAATAAAATAGCCCTAACTATGTATATGCACAAATAATGAAAGACAAAGATAAAAACAAAAAAGTCCAAAGTCGACCTAAAGTGTAGATAATATCTAAGCCCCAAAGTATGCTTTAAGGTGCCCCTGTATCCTGTCTAAACCTCCTTAACCTTAATCCTCTGCCTCCATGAACTCTTATCCAGGACCATGTCCTCAGGAAGGTGCAAATCTAGTAGCTCATGTCTAATTCGTTCATCTCAAGTTAGTTTGGGTCTGCCTTCACTCCTATTCCCCTTCTACAATGAGGCTTTCAACTGCTCTGACAGACACTGTTGTCTGTCTCCTCTTGACTTACCCAAACCATCTCAGTCTCCCCTCCCTTATCTTATATCATATACCAGCTGCCTCTTACCTTTCCGTAAATACCTCGTTTCTTATCCGGTCTAGCTGTTTTTGCCCACACATCCACCACAACATCCTCATCTTTGCAACTTCCATCTTCTGCGATTGTGTCCTCTTGATGACCTATCAGTGTGTTCCATGTAATATTGCTGGCCGCACTGCCATCGTACAAAATTTTTCCTTTAATTTAGTTGGAAAATTCTTGTCATATAATACTCCTAAGGTCGCCCTCCACCTACACCAACCTGCTTGAACTCAGTGTGCTACGTCACTATCTATGTCTCCATCTTGCTGTACAAAAAATCCTAGGTACTTGAACTTACTTAACTGTGGTACCGTTAGGCCCTCGATGGTGAGCTGACTATTCTCACCGTCAGCTGCGCCGCTGAAGTCGCAATGTAGAAAATCGGTCTTAGAATGACTAATACTTAGGGCTTTGCTCTCTAAAACACTTCTCCACTCCTCTAGACTTATACTCACGATATGTCTATTTTCTGCGACTGCCCACTGGATCGGCTTTGACAACTCGTTTAGGATAACTTTGAAAAGAAATTGACTCAAAGCAGACCCTTGATGGAGGCCTACCTCCTGCAGGAAGAAGTCCGTATTCCCTACAGGCGTACGAATGGATGTTTTTGCATGTATATTTCATAGAAACTTCTCTTATATCCAGACTATCCTAAATCAATCTACATGTCTTTTACTCCATCACTATTTCTTGTATAATTTCTGACTTTTACCACGCTCAACTGCACAATTGACCACTGGTCAGAGATCGATTGAGGTTAATCTAGGATAAAATAAATACAAATTAGATGTTATCTTTTGACCGTTGAACATGCTAAGAAATGTTCAATGCTAATCATTTTGCTAAGTCAATAGTTGTTACGACGGTGTCTTTGGGAGTATGACTTAAGCACAGATATTATACGACATTTGCCTCATTACTAATGATATTTTTTTTTAATAAAAGCGAACTTTTTATTAAGAATCAAGTCTCACTTATGGCGGAGGTGACCATATTACATAAAGTATATGAAACAAAAACCAATAGACAAAAGCCGATATAGGGTACGTTTGCCAATTATATATGATATGCCGCATTAAAACCTTGCCAAGTAAAACCACCCTTGTGGATAAAACCTTGGCGAAGGAAAAAGCGTACATATTTATACAATTGGACCTTAAACATTGATACATAGTGAATGTGTATTGTAATGCAAATATAGTTGATGGCGATGGATCTGTGGAGCGATTGTGGAGGTCCAGCCCAAGATTCGTTGAATCTCCCCTTTTAAGCCACTGTTGATGTAGTAAAGTGGATCCCCGTCTCATTAACCAACATAGCGTGAGCAGTGTTCCTCGGCACAAAACAGCAAGAAAAGTGTAAGTATGTAGCAAAGAAATAGCGCAACTAAAAGTGAAGCAGTGTCTCCAAACACGCACCAAGGTTGCCCGTGGTTCAGAGACTACGGGCAACGGATAACAATGCAAAGCTATTCTCCAATGAATCATAAGAAAGCAAAACGAAAGAGTAGTGGCATCGCATACCAGAGTTGCCTGCATAATAGCAATGCAGGCAACGAGAGAGACTGTATAGGCCCCTTTGTTATGTTCTGAGCACATGAATGACTCCATCAATATAATAATGTCCACGAGCCGTGAAGGGTAATTGATCTGCCGAATTGAAACGTTGAGGAAGTGGATGCATGCGAGCATATTGACTCAAATAATGAGCCACCATGTTCGTTTCGCGAGGCGTATATGAGATATATATATATATATATATATATATATATATATATATATATTATATATATATATATAGACACACACATTGCGAAAAACCTTTAGGTCTAGCGGTTGAGTAGCATTTATCCCATCCCTGGGTCTCGAGTTCGATTCCCCTCCCCAATTTTTTTTTAAAAATATATATATATATATATATATATATATATATATATATAGACACACACACACACTTAGTCCTCCAAAAAGTTTGTTCGGAAACTAACTCATTGTTTTTACATAGACCATATTTAAATATTGTAACACATTGGCCACTTTGATATAAAATACATAGTTTATATAAGGATGAGGTACACCACCCGTTGTCTTAATGTTTTGAGTGTATATGAGCCTCATATTATGTAAGCTCAAACTTCAGTATGGTATCAGAGCAAGTTTAAGTTGTGGAGTCACACCTTGCTTTGATCATGGTTGGCCATTTATTGTCTACCCTTACCAAGTCCAATTGTTCATGCACGTCTTGTGGTTTGTGATTGAGGGAGGGCTCTAAGGCGCGTGTATATGTCAAGCCACGTTATCACGTGAGGACATGTATTAATTAGAATATTGTCTCACATTGGCACTTGAGATAAAAATACATAGTTATATGAGGATGATGGTACCACCACCCATTACCTATGAACTTCACCTATGTAAGCCCAAGCTTTCAATGGACCACATCCTACTATGTGTGACAATGCAATGAAGAATTAATCATGTTAATCACAATTACAAATTTATATAAATAAAATAAAATATTACGGACGGTCTTCCTTAGATATACAGGTTCTACAAAATTGACTCGTTCTTCTTCTTTTAGATGTCATATTGTTCGTGTCGTGATCAACAATTTGTTAGTCAAAGAAACCCGCGTACCTGTGATGAATATAAAAAGATGTTATTCTGGTGACTAGTTGACTAGTTTTATAGTTTTGTTTATGTCTAAACGATCATGAAATATATAGTTGCTGGCTAGGGTATTTTTGTTTCATGCAAAAATTTTGTATTTTTTATACTCTACCGACAGTTGCCTTTTTTTTTGGGAAGAGAACGTAGCCACTGTTTGATTTTTTGAGGGGTTCATCCCAAGTGTTCAATTTTTGAAAGCCATATTCATTGAATAAAATACTTTTGTATTCCTTTTCTCTTCAAATGAAAGCCACTAATCTGCAGCGGCCGTCGATAACCCTACAAGATGTATTTGTTTTGATGGTCGATGAAACCTATATTCATTGAATAAAATAAAAAAAATGAACGACAACGAGACTTATGTCACAAAAACAACGCAGATGCTCAATCATTCAAACAAATCAACCTTTTTTCTTTATCGTATTTCCAATCCTTTTTGTGTTCCTTTTCTGTTCCTTACACAATAGGGTGAGAGCATATGCTCCTGCATTTCATC
>AP025066.1:16092515-16194963 GCA_036186865.1 Eustoma russellianum | reverse complement strand
AAATATTCAAATAAAAAATGCACAATTTAATTAAAATTAACATGATTTATCCCAATTGGTTCAGCGACTCTAATGTTACATGATATAACTATAAGGATCTTGTTAAGAAAATGGAATCAAGATACGAGTAGAAGTAGTAGTTGATTACTGGCTTGAGGTGTGCAGACACATTTTTCGTAAGGAATATTTGTCCCCACAAGTTGCTGCAGGGTTATAGACAAATTTTCTCCTGGGGATACAACAAGCCACATATTTCTTATCTCGCCAATAAGATAGAAATTCCAATGAATTTTTAAATGAGAATGTATATAGAAGAAAGAAGAATATTGATTGCTAGATCAAACTTGATTAAGTATCATCTTGAAAATGTGTTATAAGAGTCTTTTTATAGACTCTTGAACCTCTTTCAGACGTCCGAAACCGTCCATGGGTGGTTGGAACATGTCTCTTGGTGTATAAGTTACAACTTTAGATGAAAATTCATACCTGTTGAGCACATCGATCGATGCTCACAGTGTGCTCCATCGTTTCACCCAAGTCACATCGATCGATCAATGTATCGATCAAAGTCTCATAGTGTGCTCTAGTTTTTCAACCAAGCTACTTCGATCGATCTCTGCATCGATCGAAGTCATATCGATCGATCCATGTGATCGATCTATGTTGGACAATGTACTCCAACTTTGCATTCAGTGTACGTCAATCAGTCGAAGTGATCGATCTATGTCACATCGATCGATCAATGTCTAATAGAATACTCAGCTTCATTTTCAAGCCACATGGATCGATCTAACTAAGACATGGATCGATCCATGTTATGTGCCAAGCTATTCTTGCTTATTTAAACTCCAGTCACATTCATTTTTCTTTCCATTGCCTTTACAAACAATTATAACAATCCTCCCACTTAGTTTGTAAAGCAATTTATGACAATTCATGCATCTAAGAAGTATCTTTCGATTTGAACCTCTTATTAGTATAACACTTCAAAGTTCTAACAAAATCTTGATAGCATGAATGCCTTGAATCAGATTCCTATATGTTCGAACCGGAAAAATTATACACATGAAACAACATTCTCTCTAGAAGTTCATCTTAGACCATACTTTATGGTCTTGTGCTTCCCATAGTATTCATGAACATTTCAAGATCTTTGCTTGTCGAAGCGGCACCACTTCCCATGTTCATATAGGTGATGATTAAGATATTTCCTCTTAATCCTACATTAAGAGTGCTTTAACACTCACCCTCCTCTGACACTAATATTCCAATTCTTTAAAGATCAATAAAGTGCTATTTGTTCTTTAAAGATTATTCTTACTGTTTTAATCCTTCACTTTGTGACTTGTTATTACCCATTGAACCATTGACTAGTGGTATGCTAGGAAAAGTTAAGTTTCCATCACAAGTGAACTTATACCAATGTCTTAACCCCATCCCAAAGATGTACTTTGTACCGAGTCTTTTGAAAGGCTTTTTGTCAACGAATCTGCTAGATTATTGTAGGATTTGACATATGCAATGGCTATTATACCATCCGTATTAGTTTCCTTACATAATCATGTCTAAGGCTGACATGTCTAGATTTTCCGTTATAGATTTTACTATAAGCTCTAGACATCGTTGCTTGGCTATCAAAGTGTAATGAAATGGCTGGCATCGGTTGTGGCCACAACTCTATATCCAATAGTAAATTTCTCAGCCATTCTACTTCCTTACCTGCAAATCCCAACACTATGAATTCGGATTCCATGGTGGAGTGCGTTATACATGTATATTTCTTTGAAGACCAAGAAACCGCACCACCACCTAATGTAAACACCCAACCCATAATAGATTTGTTATCACCAAAACTAGTTATCCAACTAGGATCACTATAACCCTCCAACATAGAGGGAAAATTATTATGATACAATCCGTAATTCATAGTTCTTTTCAAGTACCCAAGTACTTGTCCAATTGCCTTCTAATGGTTCATTGTAGGATTACTAGTATACCTTGATAATTTGCGCACCGCAAAGGCAATATCTATTCTAGTGCAATATGTAGCATACATTAGACTACCAATTGTACTAGCATATTCAAGTTGAGCTACCACTCTACCATATGTCCAGTCAATTTGTGTGAGGCATCATACGGCATGTTTGCTTCTTTGATCTCCAAGTATTCGAATTTATTCAAAACTTTGCTTATATTATGAGATTGACAAAGTGCAAAACTCCCACTATATTTGGACACTTTTATCCCTAAGATAGTATCTACCTCATCCAAATCTTTTATGTGGAATTATGAAGTTAAATACTTTTTAGTTTCAGTTATTGCTTCTATATTAGTGCTAACAATCAACATGTCATCCACGTACAAACAAATAATAACACCATATTTATCCGTATACATGGAATATACACACTTATCAACACTATTATGCTTGAAACCATTCTTCAGAATGGTAGTGCCAAACTTTTCATGCCATTGTTTCGGTAATTGTTTCAAACCATACAATGACCTGACCAATTTACACACCATTACCTGGTAGAACAAAACCTTCTGGTTGTTTTACATAGTATTCTTCATCTAAATCACCATTGAGAAATGCAGTCTTAACATCCATTTGATGAATAAATAGATTATTTATGGATACTAAAGCTATCAACATTCTAATAGACATTATTCTTGCAACGGGAGCATATGTATCAAAAAAATCTATCCCTTCTCGTCATCTAAATCCCTTGGAAACCAATCTAGCCTTGAAAGGTTGAATTGAGTCATCCGTATTATATTTTCTTCGAAACATCCATTTACATCCAAATGCTTTGGAACTTGGAGGCAAATAAGTGAGAACCAACGTATTGTTAGAGAATAATGAATTCATCTCATCATCAATTTCTTCCTTCTAAAATGATGCATCTCGTGAGTGTATCGCCTCCTTATAGGATTTAGGATCATCTTCAACACTTAGTACAATTGGTATTTGATTAAATACCATTGTCTTATTACATTCGACTAAGAAAGTAACAGATTGTGAAGAAATGAAATCTGGATGTAAATAGTTTTCCTTCCTAACTCGTTGACTTCTCCTAACCTCAGTTGGGGAACTTTGATTTGGTTCAACACTAGAAGGACTATTAGAGAAATCTCCAACTATAGGTTCATTCAAATTTTCACTTGTTGAATCTTGATTTGAGTATGTTCTTAAGAACTTATTCTCAAGAAATTCAACATCTCTTGATTCAACAACCACATTGGATTCCATGTCTGGAGTCCTATATGCTTTAGAGCTTTAAGCATATCCAATAAAAAACACCTTTGAGAGCTCTTGGCCCCAACTTAGTTCTTTTTGGATTCGGAACTCTATAATAGGCTAGACAGCCCCAAACTCTAAGATACCTTAGATTTGGTCTTTGTTTATTCCATATTTCATATGGAGAAACCTTAAACTTTTTAGAAGTAATTCTATTATGAATATGACAAGCCTTCAATAAGGCTTCTCCCCACCAATTCTTTGGCAAAGCAGAATTTAATAACATTTCATTCAGCATGTCAACAAAACTTCTATTTTTTCTTTCAGCCAAACCATTCGGTTGGGGTGTATAAGCAGCACTTTTTTGGTGTATGATACCATTCTCCTCACAGAATTGATTAAATTCAAGAGGGGAGTATTCACCACCATGGTCACTTCTTAGAACTTTTATTTTCAATCCCAATTGATTTTAAACTTCCATTTTGTAAACTTTGAACATGTCAAAAGATTCATCCTAATGCCTTAGCAAATATACATACGTATATCTGTAGACATCATCAATGAAATTGATGAAATATCTATTTCCTCCTTGGGTCAAAACATCATTCAGTTTGCAAATATTCGAATGAATAAGTTCTAAGAGTTCTGTTTTCCTTTCAACCTTCAGAAATGGTTTATTTGTCTTTTGCGCTTGTATGCAAATCTCAAACGTTCTTTCATTTTCATCTTTATAAGAAATTAAGGCATGCTTATACATAAATTTAATGGTTGCACTACTTACATGCATAAGCTTATCATGCCATAATGAAAAAAAAAAAGAATCAACAGAGTAAGCACAAGTTGCAGGAATTTTGTTTATGCTCAATTTAAACATCCTGTCGCAAGAGTAACCCTTGCCTACAAAGATCCCATTTTTGGATATTATAGTTTTGTCCCCTTCTATTACAATCTTGAACCTGTTTTTACGAACTAAGTTTGCAGAAACAAGATTCTTTGAAATCTCGGATACATGTAGAACGTTGACTAATAACAACTTTTTCCCAGAAGTAAAGTCTAACTCTATACAATCTTTACCCAAGACTTCTGTAGCGCTGTGGTTTCCCATGAGAACTTGCTGGCTATTATCTACAACTTGATAGGTCTTGAATAGATCCTTGTTGTTGCAAACATGTACAATTGCATCCGAATCAAACCACCAGCCATTTGTGATTTTGTTCGTAGCCATATGCAGCTCAGTCACCATACCGACATGCAAATCGGAGACCATTGCAACTAGATCATCGGTTCCAACATCAACCATATTAACACTATTGGCATGTTGGAAACTAACACCCTGTTTTTGTTTCTTTCGAAACCAACAGCCCTTCTTCAAATGTTCTTTCTTGCCACAATTGTAACATCTTTTGCCTTTCTTGGAATTTTCTAGATGTTTCGGAGTTCTTTCTTTTGTTTCCACTCCAACTACTTGATTTCCCTTCGATATAATGTACTTTTGGTGCATCTTCAGAAACATGTCTTTTGGCAAGTTTTGAGTCTCTTTTTCTATATGCAAATGTGTCTGAAGTTGCTCAAGGGAAAAGGATTAGTTGAGTGCAGTAACTTTTTTCTGTAGTCATTCCAACTAGGGGGAAGCTTTGCAATTATCCCTCCTACTTGTAATGACTCAGAAACTTCCACATCCAACTCTTTGAGCTTGGAAACAATGACATGCAACTCGTGCACTTGGTCCATAATTGAAAAATTTTCAATCATTTTAAAATTAAAATACTTCATCCCATGGAGTTTGTCCACGCCTTGTTTCTTGTTGTTGTACTTGAACTCCAAGGCGTTTCATATCTCCTTCGCTGATATGTAGATGTGAATAGCTTGTAGATACGATCCAACAGGTTTTTGAGGATGTGTCGCCGACACAGCACCTCATCCTCTTGTCTCTTCCTCCATGCATGTTTCACCTGCTCTAGGTCCTCGTCTTGTAGAGTTGGCAATTCCTTCAGTTTTGGGTCTAAACAGTACCCAACTGTAACGCGGTCAACAAGAACATCATCTTGTCCTTCCATCGCAGGAAGTTGGAGTCATCAAATCGGTCTAGCTTCATGCTCTCCTGACTCAAAAACGTCTATGAATCCATCTTCAAGATATTCCTTAGATTGTTAAGAAATCGAATCAAGATAGGAGTTGAAGTAGTAGTTGATTGATGTATTGAGACGTGTAGACACACTTTCCATAAGTAATATTTGCCCCCATTAGTTGCTGCAAGATTATAGGCAAATTTCATTCTAGGATACTACAAGCCACAGATTTTTTATTTCAGCAATAAGGTAGAAATCTCAATGAACCTTCAAATGAGAATGTATATAGAAAAAAAACAATATTGATTGCTATATCAAACTTGATTAAGGATCATCTTGAAAGTGTGTTGTAAGAGCCCTTCTATAGACTCTTGAACCTCTTTCACACGTCCAAAACCGTCTATGCATGGTTGGAACATATCCCTTGGTGCATAAGTTACAACTTTATATAAAAAGTTACACCTGTTGAGCACATCGATTGATTGAAGTCACATCGATCGATCGTAAATCACATCGATCGATCGATGCCATCCATCGATCAATGTCTCACAGTGTGCTCCAACTTTTCACTCAAGCCGCATCGCTCGATCTATGTATCGATCAAAGTCTCACAGTATGCTCTAGTTTATCAACAAAGCTACTTTGATCGATCTATGTATCGATCGAAGGCACATTGATCGATCCATATGATCGATCTATGTTGGACAGTGTACTCAGACTTTACACTCAGGGTACATTGATTGATCGATGCGATCGATCGATGTCCAATAGAATACTCATCTTCATTTTCAAGCCATATTGATCGATGCAACTCAGACATGGATCGATCCATGTCATGTGCCAAGATATTCTTGCTTGTTAAAACTTCAATCCACCTTTATTTTTCTTTCCATTAACTTTATAGACTATGATAACAGATTTGTAGTCACATCTTGCAAATAGAAACATATGCTGTATATTTGTCGAACTCACAACGAGGAAATGTAACATCCAAGCGTCTATTGGAGCTTAAATATATTAATAGTTTTTGACCTTTTAGATATATTGATATTTAGTACAATTTGATTTTGTTTCAGTTTTGATTCAATGAATTATCAATAAAGGTAATATGAACTTAATATGATACACATTTTAATCATTGTAATACGAATTTTATTATAAAAGAATCAACATTTATGAATAATGTAATTATTATATGCAAAAGGTTTTACTTTATATTTATTAGTAATCAGGATAGGGCTTAGTGCATACCAAATAAAGCAGCTTGTCCGCTCCTGCTTGGACTTTCAAGGGTATTTCTGGGTTTTTAAGTTCTCCTGTATCAATCCCACAATCAATTTGAAAGGAAAATTAGGAACTGTTGGAAAATTGGAATAAAGAAAATGTCTTCGAGATAAATATGCTTTGGCAAAACAGATTTACAACATATATCAAACATTGCTGCACCTACAAATTATTATACTATTTTTCTGATGAAGCTACGACAGCT
Source organism: Eustoma russellianum (assembly GCA_036186865.1). Lineage (NCBI taxonomy): Eukaryota > Viridiplantae > Streptophyta > Magnoliopsida > Gentianales > Gentianaceae > Eustoma > Eustoma russellianum. Next base: position 16,188,164 of record AP025066.1, on the reverse strand, counting down.
AAGTAAATACTGTCACAAGGGCCCTATATTGCTCGTAAAACATGGTTAGGATAAGAATTATATTGCTTGGATTTACCCTCATGTTATTAGTTAATCTAAAGAAATCTTTATAAAATATTAAAAATATTATTTTCATACTTGACATTTATCAAATTAGTTAAAACTAAGTCACAAGAAAAACAAAACATATGACATTCTTAAATATTATTTTCATTAGATTATGTTGAGAAGTGTGAAATGAGTTATAGATTTTAAAAGTAGTTTATGTATCAAATTGGGTTTAAATATTGAATTAAGTGATTGACAAAGTCGGATCTTCACTAAAAGATCAGAGATGAGCATGTGACGACGCCGTTGGCATCTTATGGAGACGCAGTTGGTTGCCCGAGATAATATTCCCAGAAACCTATGCGGGAGAAACGACGTTAGATGTTACGGAGCTATCACGATAAGAGATGACCGGTATGATCATGCCATTAGCAGGAGACGCAGTTTGTTGCCTGAGATAGTATTCCTAGAAACCTGCACAGGGAGAAACGACATTAGCCATCCCAGAGCTGCAGCCTAAGAAAAAAACCCTCCGATGCTCAAATTAGTCATGTGCATATACATGATGGTTGATGGAAATTACAAGGCAGAGTAACCTGTTTTAGGTTTCACCCTGCTGGATAGGTGGCTGTTTTATGGTGGTAAAGGCTGTGAGCTTGGCCTTTCAGTTTTGTGTTTGATTTACCGATCGAATCCCTTTCCCGGGGGATTCCTTCCCTTTTATATGATGGGCCGAGTAGTGCATTGATGATGAGTTGCCGGGCGATGACATCTAGCTGCCCCGTCGGCTGACTTGGTCTACGTGGTGGCCACATGGCGCCACGTGTAGTGGTGCATGACTAGGGTCGCTTGTTGGCAGACATCTGTCCTGGCGTACCTGCGGTGCACCCCCTTGACGGTGTGGCCTAGAGGCAAGGTATGGGTGGCATATTCTGAGCTAACTTGCGAAGTGCAGCTGAATTGAGGTGAGTGACGTGGCCTTTCACCGCCTGCCGAGCCGAGCTGAATCAGTCGTGACCCACTAATTTGGTGACTTAAACTATGGGCTGGGTAACACGAGGCTGAGCAGAGCGAACTAGCTGACCAGTGCCAATGGTAGGGTACAGCAACATTGACTATTACTGTCTGAGGTGAAAACACTTATCACGGTACAATTTTTGGATTTACCAGTGATTAAGAAAAAGTTTTAAATGTATATTATACAGAGACTATGTCACCACCCGGAACAAAATATTCGAGCAGAGATCGGCACGACCCGAGTACATGCAAGTTCAAGGACCATGAAACGTCAAATGCCACAATCATGAAGAAAATCAAGGCTAATGTATCAAAACTCCAATCAAACAAGTCGATTCATACTAAGAGATATCAAAATTCACAATAAAGCCTTCCAGATCAAATATGTCATAGCAGCATAAGATGACATACTGCCAATCTAAAAACCTATAAGAAAATCATGTCTTATATCATTCTTTCTGGTCAACACGTTTATCTATAAAAATGGATATAGAAAGGGATGATGAAACATAATGCGTCGAAAGGAATTTATATGATCAATAAATCAATACCATGTCTACCTACTGTTGTGAATATTGTCTCACTTTGAGAAAAATATATAGGTGGTATGAGAATAAGGTACCACCTCTCAATACCTTAAAGTTTTGAGTGAATATAAGCCTCACTTTATGTAAGCTCAAGTTTCAACAAGGTATTAGAGAGTTTAAAATATGGAGTCACACCTTGTATGCCTACGTTGGCCATTTATTATCTCCCCTCGTCCAAGTCCAGATGTCCATACCTGGCTCATGGTTTGTGATTGAGAGCTTGTGGTTTGTGATCGAGGACGGATTCCAAGGCTCGTGTGTATGTCAAGCAATGTTGCCACGTGAGGACGGGTATTGGGAATATGTCCAACATTTGCTACTTTATGAAAAATATATATGTCATATGAAGATGAGATATCATTCTCCATTGCCTTAAGGTTCTGAGTAGATATAGGTCTCACCTCAGGTGAGGGAAAGTTCTAAAATGGTGTCAGATCCAGTGTAAAATGTGGACTTGCACCTTGCCTGACATATAGTTGGCCAATTATTGTCTCCAATCACCTAAGTCTACATGTTCATGTCTGGCTTGTGGTTTGTGATTGAGGACTGGTTATAAGGCGCATGTGTATGTCAAGTCATGTTACCAACTGACGGCAGGCGTTGAGAATATTATTTCACATTGGCTACTTTGATAAAAATATATAGGTCATATGAGGATAATGTTCAGTGAACAAAGATTGGCCGCTATGGCAATTTGATGTGAAAAATGCATTCCTACAAGGAGAGTTAAAAGAGAAGGTTTATGTGGAGGCTCCGCTAGGTTTCTCGAATGACTTTCAGAGTTACGAGGTCTGTCGACTCAAGAGGGCTTTATACGGTTTGAAGCAGTTTCCGCTAGCGTGGTTTGGACGGTTTACAATGGTTATGAAACAGTGTGTATATAGCTAGAGTAATGCCAATCACACTCTTTTCTTTAAACGAATATTAAGGTTAATAACATGCTTAATCATTTATGTGGACAATATGATTATCACAGAGAGTGACGAAGAGAAAATGTCAGGACTTCAAAATCGCTGTTTACTGAGTTCGAGATGAAAGACCTAGGCGAGCTGAAGAATTTTCTGGGAATAGAGGTAAATTGGTCAAGCAGGGGAGTCTTTATATGACAAAAAAATACGTGCTTGGCCTATTGACAGAAATAGGAATGCTATGGTACAAACCCTACGACGTTCGAATATCAACAAGCCTAAAATTAAAAATAAAATAGTGGCTCCCCACTAGTCAATCATAAACAGTATCAGAGGCTGGTAGAAAAGTTGATCTATCTGTCCCATATTCGTCCCGACATTGTGGGGTTGTGAGTCAGTTTATGCACAAGCCTCAGAGAGAGCATTTAGAGGCTGTAATTCGTATTATTAAATAATTGAAGGGGTCTCGAGGACGCAGGATACTCTTCAGGAAACATGGCCATCTAGATGTGGAAGTTTTTACTGATGCAGACTTGGCTGGCAATCCAAACGATAGAAGATCAATGTCAACATATTTTGCGCTACTTGGAGAAAATTTGATCACGTGAAAAAGTAAAAAAACAAAAGGTGGTTGCAGTGTCAAGCACAAAAGCAGAATTCAGAGGAATCGTAAAAAGAACTATGAGGGTCTTATAGTTAAAGAAGTTGTTGGGAGAATTGGGATTCCCTTTAAGGTACACGGCTCAGTTGAGATGTGATAACAAGGCTGCAGTAAGATCTTAGAAAATCATGTACAACATGATAGAACCAAGCATGTTGACGTAGATCGACAATTCATCAAGGAGAAGATTGGAAGTGGCATCATCGAAATACCATTTGTACGATCAGTTAGCAGACATTCTTACTAAAGTTGTGAATGATCGAATGTTCGAATCCACGCTAGACAAGTTGAACATTGAAGACTCCAAAGTCCAACTTGAGGGGCAGTGATAGAAGATAAAAAAATTTGACTAGATTGAGATAGATATTAAATCCAATATGTGATGGTAATCAAATCAAATCATATCTTATTATATATTCTTACCGTAGATAGAGTTAAAATATAATTATAAATTGAACAGATAGTACACAGTTTTACCATCAGTGAAATATGACTTTCATTGAATTACTTTTCTACAAAAAGAAATAGAAACGCATTCTTCTTGACCAGTCAACTTCATGTAAGAACCAAGCTAGCCTTCACAAAATCTCTACGCGTGCGACTCTAATGGATATCTCAAAGCGACAATCAGACATATGGTCTTCCACCACATACTTTGGTATCACTTCTTATAGTATATCACATGTATCATAGTAAAATTCTGCACACCAGCATCCTGGCGGACATCTGAGGTCATCCATACTGCACGTGAATTTTCCACAATCATATTGCAGCAACTTTCTGATTGAAATGGAAAGCACTTTCGAATCTTCAGCTCCACCTTTTTCCTTGTGTGCAATCTTCCAAGTGGCATCTAACAGCAAAGCATTAGCCCATTTTTCATATGGATACTGTTCCAAGTAATGTATCGTAATTCTTTAAATCAGAATAAGATTGTTCAAATATGTGGGATATATGAACTTACCAGCGAGGGGGAAAATAAGGAGAAGAAGGATGAATTAAACAACCTATATATGTGGGGTGGACAAGGAATTTCTTTTTTATTCTATTGTCGCGAAAATTCAAAAGAGGTTATAATGGGTGGGATTCCAATTTGCATTCAATGTATGTTTTTGATGAAAATGGAATAAAGCTAAATGAGTCACTAAATTAACTGTTTTTTTTTATATTGTGAAGTAAAAATTGATCGATGCATGTTGACGCAATTTTTATTATGGGTCATCAGGAAAAAAGCTTTGTGTGTTTCTAACACATGAGTATGGTTGCGTATATCCGACTTCTTTATACCCGTCATAGACCGGAGACTCAGACAATAGGGTAATGTTGTTGTATGATTTTCATAAAATCGGTCCTTTCCTCTATCATATTATACTTACTGAATGTGCTTGACGCGTCAGTGTAGGTGATTAGTAAGACTGAACGATTATTTTGTGTGTTCTTTTGTGTGTGTGTGTGGGGGGGGGGGGGGGGGGGGATAAGTTAGAGGCGTGGAAGATTCATTGGCCGTCGTGGTCCAAATGATGTGTTCCTGTAAATGAAGAGGGCCTTGGGGTCCGACGTTTGCTGATGCTCAGGAGGCGTTTCCATGGAAGCTGGGGTTCTCCTATCTCTTCAAGAAATCGTTGTGGAGTAAATTTATGGAGCTTAAATGTTGTAGGGGGATGTATAGTTCAATTAAAAGAACTAATGATGGTAAGATAGACAAAATAATTTGAAGATGATCACCTCTGGATTCACCAAGGCTGTGTTCTTTTCCGGTAGCAGAGTAGTTATTTTTATCAGAAGTCATATCCGAACCATTTCCGACCGCAGTTTCCTTGGCAACGGCCAGCCCAGCAATCATACATGCAACCACCACCCCGGGCAACAACGTTTTCCATCCCATTATAAGCTATATCTATATGTTATAATGGAAAATGTTTTCAGTTCTGGAGATTTTTCTCTCAGGCAATATCCTTCAATCTCCACACACGACTTTATACTCAGATTTGGAACGAGTTTGCTCAGCCGGCTACTGGCAACAGCTTTTTTTTTTTTTTATCATTTTTTATTTGCCTTCATTAATTGTTACTTATTTGGATAGATTCGTTGGTAACAAAGGTATTCCTGCTGGGCGGCATCAAGGTTTCCCCAAAACGATTGTGTCTGGGATTTGATCATTCTCCGTGGTCACCCCCAACCCACACTCCCTTAATTATTGCAGTTTCCATGTATTTCAATATATGTATGTATGTATGTATGGATATCTTATATGCATATGCCTGTGTATATATATGTTTATATATGTGTGTGTATTTATCTCTCTCTGTGTGTCTGTATATCTATGTCTGTATGTACTATTTCATTTTTGATACATAAAACACATGTTATCACGTCACAATATGTTGGAGAATTAAAACAACATTGCCCTATTGCCTTAGGTCTTCCACATTTGACGGGATATGGAGGATCCGGATGTACGCAACTATGAAGTCATTAATAAAGTTCAACATTAATATGTTGACGTTAATGTTGGAGAATTAATCATTGTAGATCACAATTATGCATGAAATAAAGTCAAATAAACACTTATACAAATAAACTTCCCCTATACATACTAAGTGGGTTGGTATCCACACACGTGTATGTTTGAATCAAGTGATCTTGTTTCTGAAGACTAAAGAGTAAAGAGAGATATGAATATTAATCATCTCCTATTGGCCTATACTACCTTCTCCCCCTAAGTTCATAAACTGAATTTGAGAAGACCCACAACGTGAGTTGTGACCTCGTTCACAACTAATTTAAATGTTACTTATACTCGGTCACCGATATTTTTATCCATTTTCTTTCTTTGTTTATCACTATTCCCTGTATAATTTCTGAATTTTACCACTCTGAACTGCACAATTGACACTGGTCAAAGATCGATTTTAATCTAGGATAAATAAAACAAATTAGATGTTATCTTTTAACAGTTGAACATGCTAAGAAATGTTCAATGCTAATAAAAAAGCGTTCCCGGTTCACAGGCTCCTGCGTTTGCGTAGGGTCACGACAGACCAGACTGCTTCGCGATCTAATGTACACAGCTTTACCTATACTTTATGCAAGAGGTGTTGGAATGTGTTAGTTTTGATGATTTGCACAATTGATACTTGGAACGCTTGATTAGGCGCCTAATGTGAAGTGTTTGAAGGTCAGTATACTTCGAACGCCTACATAAGGCGCCTCATGTAAAGGCTCTGGAAACCAGTACTCTTCGAAAGCCTACATAAGGCGCTTCATGTGTTATGGTTGAATTCCAGTACACTTCGAACGCCTACATTAGGCGCTTCACGTGTTGTGGCTGAATTCCAGTACACTTTGAACGCCTACATTAGGCGCTTCATGTGTACCACAGAGTCAAAAGTACTTCCCCCCCCCCAAAATGGGCACGTACATCAAGCTACTTTCTAATAAAAGTCAGAAGCACTTCGAACAAGCATGAAGACTGAGATTAGGCGCTTCATGTGACATGGAACGCATTCAGCTGCCCACATAAGGCGCTTCATGTTACATCGAACGCCTGTTCAAAAGTGCATGAAGCTCTCCATGTCACATTGAACGCTTGTTTATTAAACACTTAAGGCGCTTTAAGTGACTTTTGGTACAAGTGTCTTATGCTATGCTTACTAACGTTACTTGGCATTTTGTATCCTCCCATTTAGTGCAATTTCATAGATTCTCTCTCTTTGTTAAAGAAATTATCTTTCCTCTTTAAGCTTTCAACAAGAAGCTTCTCCAAAAAGCTTGCATCCGTACAAGAGAAGATCTCCAATGAAGATGACATGCCATCACAAGAAGACAAAGCTCTTTATTGGCTCTGTAAGCATTTTCAAACGGCTGGAATTTTCAAAGGAGATAAAACAAGGGTCTCATCTCTTTATTCTCCAATTTTTCAACCATTCAAGCTCTCAAGTTTCTCTCAAGGCTCAAGCTCTCAAAATAGTTGTATTGTGAGTTGTACTTTATTTGTGAGAGTTGTATTGTAAAGAAGAAGAGTGTTCTTCTTTTTGAGTGAAGATTGTGAGAGGCTAAGTGTAGGTTGTTGGTCAAGAAGCAATGGTGCTTCTTGTGTGAGAATCTAAACCTTGGAGGGTTAGTTGATAGTGTGGTGGTGCACTATACTCCCTACAAGAATTATTTGAGGGCAAAGAAGTTTTTTGGAGGCTAGACTTTAAGGGGTTAGTTTTCTTGGTTGTGGCCTAGGCATGTGGCCTAGTTTTCCATTGTAGTGGATTTTGTTTTGATTGTTGTTTTCCCCATAGAAATAACAATCCCCCATTCAAAATTCTTCTTGTGAAAAATCAAGAAGGTAGAGGAGTAGAGTCATTTGACTTGAACCTCTATACATCTTTGTGCTCTTTACTCTTCTGAAAAGTTTTATTCTTTTCAAGAATACACCCAAGTATTGGTTGCACGCAAAAACAAAAAATATTCAAGAAAATATCCATACTTGGTGAACACACTATTCAACCCTCCCCCCTTCTAGTGTGTTCTAAGGGACCTAACAATTAGTATCAGAGCGAAATCTTGAGTATTTGAGTTCAAATATCAAGATTTGATCTTCAAAGTATGGATCCCTGTAGTCATGATGACGCTAGTTCCCCTAGTGGTGATGCCTCAAGAAGAAGGAGGCAAGAAACACTACTCCCTTCTATCTCAAGTGTCCATGTCAAAGTTCCCATGTTTGACCCTCTAAACTACCCACTATGGAAGTCCAACATGGAAACATATTTACGCTCTTGTGGGTACCGAATATGGAGAGAGGTGTCAAAAGGGTCTACTATTCCCTTTGATGTTGATGACTCACTTCGGAGAAGGAGTTACAATTTGCGATAAATAGCAAAGCTCTTGCTATTTTACATAGCTCTCTTTCACCAAATGAGAGATAGCTCAAATACAAGGAGTCCAATCCGCACATGAAGCTTGGACTAAGTTGGAGATGATCCATGAAGGAACATCTCAAGTGAGAAAGGACAAAAGAAGACAAATCATTAAGCAATTCTATAACTTCAATGTTCCCAAATGTGAGAAGATTGAGGAGTCTATCCAAAGATACACCAAGCTTGTCAACCTACTCACTGCAGTTGACAAAAAGATTGAACAAGAGGATCTCAACCATTGCTTCCTAAATAGTTTAGGAAGAGAATGGAATGCAAAGGTAACGGCCATTGAGGAGTCCAAGGATTTGGAAACTATTACCTTGGATGAGCTCTACGGGAATCTCATCGCTTATGAAATTCATCTTGATGCACAAGAGAAGAATGATCCAATCCACAACTCGTCAAAAGCCCTTGCATGCGAGTTAGAAGACTCGGATGATGAAGTCGGACTTTTTGTTAGAAGGCTTCGACGGTTTGCAAGAAAGAATGAAGATGAAACCAAGAGGTTCATCAAAGAAAAATTCTCCAAGGACAAAGTGAAGGACCAAGACAACAAATGTTATAAGTGTGTGAAGTTTGGTTACTTCATGAAAGATTGTCGGGTGAAGGAGCCACAACTCAAAGACAAGAAGGCCATCTACCAAAGGAAGAAGGCCTTACAAGCGGAAGTAGCCCATTGGGAGAGCATTCTTTCTGGATTCGAGAGCGGCAATGGAGACAATGATGATCTCGCTCTTACGGGGGTCATCAATGATGATCTAGACAAAGAATTCTACACACTCATGGACATCGACGACGACATGGAGGTATGCAATATTTCATCTCATTATAGATTAATTGATGAAAGAGATGATTTAGTGCAAGAAAATGATTTTCTAGATTTGATGTATAAACATGTCAAAAAGGACTTTAGAGCATGCTTAAATAAATACAATGACACATTAGAAAATCATATTGCATTACAACTTGAGCATGACATTTTGTTGACCATGCACATGATTGCATACATGAGAAGCATGACTTGATGTAGTCAAGGCCATCTTTTCAAAACCTTTTGAAGAAGAAATTCCTCAAAAGGAGAGTGCTAAAGAGGATAAGAAAGTTAAGGATGCATCTACATTGAGCATGAAATCAAAGGTCAAAACTAGTATAATGTATGCATTTAAGAAGGGAAAATCAAAAGAGCAAGCATTAGTTGTCAAGGAGTCTAAAACCTCCTTGAAGAAACAACGGCACATGCCTAAAGGAAAGGCAAACGTACCAAAGGTGTCAAAGCCTTTGGTTGAAACCGTGAAACAAAAACCTTCTTTGATTCCAAAGAAAGTTGTTCCTAAAAAAGAATCATGGAATGTTGTGCATACATATTCACACAAGCATACTCCTACATATTTCTATTGCAATACGAAAGGTCATGTAGAAAGAGCATGTAGGGCTAAGAATAATAAGAATCTTGTGTGGGTGCTGAAAGGCAAAGTGAAGGTAACTAACCTTCAAGGACCCAAAATAAAAAGGATACCAATAGCATATGGTTCATTTGCAGGCCTAGCACTCAATAGAGAAAGCAGCGACAAGAAGGTCAAATGGGTCGTGGACAGTGGGTGTTCCAACAATATGACGGGAGACAAAAGTCTCTTCCATAGACTCACTATGCAAGTTGGAGGAGTTGTCCATTTTGGAGGTAGCAAAGGCCAAATCAAAGGACATGGTACTATGGGTAACAATTCCTTCTCTCTTAGTGATGTCTTATATGTTGTAGGATTAAAGTTTAACTTGATAAGTGACAGTCAACTATGTGATGCTAATTATGAAGTTTTGTTTTTGAAAACAAAATGTGTTGTGGAAAATGATAATACTATCTTATTTGAGGCTTTGCATTTCAAAAACATTTACAAACTTAGCATCAATGATTTAGTTTCTCAAAATGTATCTTGCCTAGTTGCTAAAAGTGATTTGACACAACTATGACATAGACGTCTCGAACATGTATGTTTTAAAACGTTTAAATTTATTTGTGAGAACAATAGAGTCCGAGGCCTTCCGGAAATGAGTTTCAAAAATCATGACTTATGTGACACTTGTCAAAAGGCAAAGCTTGTGAAAACAAGTTTTAAACCAAAAACAAATATATCCACCTCCAAACCCCTACAATTACTACATATGGATTTGTATGGGGATGTTGGAACAAAGAGTTTGGGTGGTAAACATTATACCTTCGTGGTAGTAGATGACTATACTTGTTATACATGGGTGATGTTTCTTGCTAAGAAAAACGATGCATATAGTGAGTTCATGAATTTAAGTAGACGATTAGAAAATCACATGGGAGACACCATTAAAACCATACGTAGTGATCGTGGTGGTGAGTTTGATGGTGAGTTTGAAAGGTTTTGTGAATCCAAAGGATACTCACATGATCTTTCGGCACCTAGAACTCCACAACAAAATGGTGTAGCCAAACGAAAGAATAAAACTCTACAAGAAATGTGTATAGCAATGTTAAATGAGTTCGGTTTGCCCAAATATTTTTAGGCCGAAGCGGTAAATGCCGCTTGCCATGTGATTAATCGTGTATATTTGAGACCATACCTAAATGTGACACCTTATGAGCTTTGGAATGGAAAAGTTCCCAACATTAGGTATTTCAAAATATTTGATTGCAAGTGTTTCATACTAAATACTAAGGACACTTTGGACAAACTTGACCTCAAAGCGGATGAAGGTATCTTCTAGGTTATGCCTCAAATAGTAAAGCATTTTGTATTTTCAACAAAAGGAGTCAAAAGGTGGAAGAATCAATCCATGTTAAGTTTAATGAGTCACTTAATAACAAACCTAAACTTAATGAGAATTGTGAAGAAAATGAAGATGTGACTCCTTAAGAAGAAATTATTGAGGACATACCAACGGTTGTTCATCAACAAGAGATTGTTAATAAGCCTCCAAATGGGAACATCTTTATTGATTTAAGAGTAGAACCTATTGAAGGTACTCCTCCACCTAGTGTGCATGAACTTAGTGAGTCAAATAGAAATATTTCTCATACTCATATTGTTGATACACAAAATATAGAAAATGCATCACATGTTCCAGAAAATGAAAATCATTTAAATGATGAAGTTTCGTCACTTCCGGAAAGTGATCATGAGAAAGTTGGAGGAGATGTCTCCAACCTTCCTAGATCATTCAAGCATAAGAGTTCTCACCCACACGAGTGGGTCATAGGTGATTTGAATAGGGGTATCACCACATGAAGGCAATATAGAGAGAACGCATTCGTTTCTCTTATAGAGCCTAAGAATGTCAAAAATTCACTTCTTGATGAAAATTGGATCTTGGCTATGCAAGAAGAGTTGAACCAATTTGAGAGAAGTGATGTTTGGGAGTTGGTTCCCAAACCACTTGATCATTCCATTATTGGTACGAAATTGGTATTTCGTAACAAGATGGATGATCAAAAAAATGTCACGAGAAACAAAGCTAGATTAGTTGCTCAAGGATACCATCAAGAAGAAGGTATAGATTTTGATGAGACATTTGCACCCGTAGCACGACTTGAAGCTATTAGAATGTTATTGGCATATGCTTGCTATAGAGATTTTAAACTTTACCAAATGGATGTTAAATCTGCCTTCTTGAGTGGTGTTATTCAAGAAGAAGTATATGTTGCACAACCTCCAAGGTTTGAATGTCATGATTCACCACATCACGTTTTCAAAGTTAAAAAGGCTCTTTATGGCCTTAAACAAGCTCCAAGAGCTTGGTACGAGAGGTTAAGTACTTTTCTTCTTAATAATGGATTCTGAAGGGGTAAAGTTGACACTACTTTTTTTATAAAAGAACAAGGTAGAAATCAGATAATTGTACAAGTATATGTTGATGATATTATTTTTGGTGCTACTAACAATTGTCTTTGTGAGCAATTTGCTAGTTTGATGCAAGGTGAATTCAAAATGAGCATGATGGGAGAGCTAAACTACTTCCTTGGACTACAAATCAAGCAAACCGAAGAAGGCGTGTATATTTCTCAAGCCAAATACACAAAGGACTTGCTCAAGAAGTACAATTTTGGTGAAGGAATAGAAGTAAACACACCAATGAGCACAAGTGCCAAGCTTGACAAGGATGAGAAAGGAAAACATGTCGAGGTAACCTTGTATCGTGGTATTATAGGTAGTCTACTTTACTTAACTACGAGTAGACCCGGTATTTTACATGTAGTATGCCTATGTGCTATATTTCAAAGTGATCTAGGTAAATGCATTTAATTGCGGTAAAATGTATTCTTAGATACCTTAGATGTACTTTGAAATTTTGGCTATTTTATCCTAAAAATGCATGTTTTGATTTAAGAGGATATTGTGACTCCGATTATGTGGGGAGTCTTGTTGATAGAAAGAGTACATTCGGAACTTGTCAGTTACTCGGAGATTGTCTTGTTTCTTGGTTCTCTAAGAAACAAAATAGTGTTTCTCTTTCTACAGCGGAATCCGAATATGTATCGGCCGCCTCTTATTGTGCATAATTTTTACGGATAACAAACACTTTAAATGATTATAACATTCACTTCTCCAAAGTGCCTATTTTGTGTGATAACACGTCTGCTATCAACATTGCACAAAACCCCGTCCAATATAGTCGGACTAAGCACGTTGAAGTGAGATATTGTTTCATCCGTGATTGTGTACAAAAGAACTTGGTTAGTGTGGAATTTGTTCCTGCACGTGATCAATTAGCAGACATATTTACGAAACCCTTGCCTAGTTTTGTATTTGCATCAATAAGAAGTAGATTGGGGTTGCTTAACATGGGCTGATAATAACCCATCTTAAGTTTTGAGCAAGAAAATTTTTGAATTTTCAAGGTCAGTACACATAAAGCACTTTATCACAGTTAGTTCAGGCGTTCAATGTCACATTAAACGCCTGATGCTAAGGATGTCACTCGTTCGAAATGACATCAGGCGATTTATGTTTCTTAATATACACGTTCAAAGTGTCATTAAGCGCTTTATTCAAAGTGGTTCACTTATTCAAAGTGACATTAAGCGCTTAATCCACTCATCCACAACCATTCCAAGTGACTTTAGGCGCTTCATCCCAGTTTATGAAGTCGTTCGAAGTCATATTAGGCGCCTAAACCCTAATTCTTCGTTGTCAATCCAAGCGTCTCTTCAGTTCTTTGCGCCAATCAATAAACATCAACTCCGCCGGCATTCTTTTCCCTCTTTCCAAAGCCATCAATCCCACGTTTCCCACTCTTCTTCTATTTCCTTAACGGTTTCCTCATCTTCCTCACCCACTCCATTTTCCACCATAACTTCCTCCTCTTTCAACCTTTGACTTTCCACCTTAACTTCCCATTACTCCCACTCCTTCATTTCCTCTAACCTTTGTCTTCTCATAAATTTCATTCCTCTCTTCCCTTTCACTCCCACCTCTCTCACATAGATTCCAATATTCTTCTCACTTCCACTCTTAAAACTTCAGTCAAGTACTCAAACTGGCGTCTGCTGGACCATCCCAGAATGTTTCTATCGGCCACAGAAGAAAGAGACCTGCTGGAATCAGCAAACCAAATGAGCTGAAAGCCATCCGAAAAGCACTCTCACCAAGGAGAATTTTCCATGGATGAAGAGAAACTTCGATCAGGATGCTACTCAATCCCCTTACCACACTGCCGTGGGTATTCATCTTTCTCTACACTCCCACATTCTTTATGAAGAATGGAAGAGCAAAAATAGGCCAGTGGTGCCATTAAAATTGGTTCAGATTGAGAACTTTACAACAGCCCACAATGCAAACCAAGTCATTGCTCTTCTTGAAAAACAAGGATGGACTCATCAATGGTTAAGATTAGATATGAAATCCTATTCTAAAACTCTCACCCGCAAGTTATGTGCAAACATGTGGATTACCCCTGCCACCGAAACCTCTTCTTTCTCTCTACACACTGTAATAAATGGTACCCCCTTAGTTTTTCTATCTAGGACATATGTACAATCTTAGGGGTAAAGAATGAAGGCTTAAGTGATTTTTCGGTGTTCGTTTGGAGTAACAAATATGGCATTAGTGAGCAAGATGTCAAATGCAGTCTTCAGTATTTTCCAACCAAAAAGACTCAAAATATGCCATTAGTAAATCGAATTTTGCTTATTGTCGTTACATACTGTGTAAATGGAAAAGCAACTAGAAATCCGAATAATATGGATTTTTATGTTACTTACCGTATTCTGCAAGAAACACAGTTGAATTTTGGATGGATTCTGGTTGAAGTAATGATGGCTGCCCTTAGAAAGGGATCAAAAGCTTTGCCCTTTGCGAACATTGTGACAATCCTGATAAAATCTAAGGGCATTGAGATTTCTGAAGGATCCCTGGCACCATGGATAACACCGATTTTTACGATAATTTCAACATTGCTCAGGACATTGATTCTCAACGTCGCAAGAGTACTCTTCATCCTGACCTCGCTGATGATGTGGATGAAGGTCCTCAAGATGGAGAAGGAAACATCAATGAAGCAGAGTTAATTGCACGGATCCAGTCGTTAGAGCAAACTGTTGAACAGTTGAAAATTAAGGATGCCTGAAATGATTATCGGTTTGGGGCTCTCAAAGCAGCCATTCTCAGTCAATTCCCTTGGGCTTACAACTAATTTAAATGTTACTTATACTCCATCACCGATATTTTTATCCATTTCCTTTCTTCGTTTATCACTATTTCCTGTATAATTTCTGACTTTTACCACTCTGAACTACACAATTCACACTGGTCAAAGATCGATTAAGGTTAATCTAGGATAAATAAAATAAATTAGATGTTATCTTTTAACCGTTGAACATGCTAAAGAAATGTTCAATGCTAATAAAAAAGCGTTCCCGATTCATAGGCTCCTGCGTTTGCGTAGGGTCACGAGAGACCAGACTGCTTCGCGATCTAATGTACGCAGCTTTACCTATACTTTATGCAAAAGGTGTTGGAATGTGTTAGAGTTTTGATGATTTGCACAATTGATACTTGGAACGCTTGATTAGGCGCTTAATATGAAGTGTTTGAAGGTCAGTATACTTCAAACGCCTACATAAGGTGCCTCATGTAAAGGCTCTAGAAACCAGTACACTTCGAACGCCTACATAAGGTGCTTCATATGTTGTGGTTGAATTCTAGTACACTTCGAACGCCTACATTAGGCGCTTCATGTGTTGTGGCTGAATTCTAGTACACTTCGAACACCTACATTAGGCGCTTCATGTGTACCACAGAGTCAAAAGTACTTTCCCCCCAAAATGGACACGTACATCAAGCTACTTTCTGATAAAAGTCAGAAGTACTTCGAACAAGCATAAAGGCTGAGATTAGGCGCTTTATGTGACATCGAACGAATTCAGCTGCCCACATAAGGCGCTTCATGTTATAGCGGACGCCTGTTCAAAATCACATGAAGCGCTCCATGTCACATTGAATGCTTGTTTATTAAACACTTAAGGTGCTTTAAGTGACTTTTGGTACAAATGTCTTATGCTATGCTTACTAAAGTTACTTGGCATTCTGTATCCTCCCCTTTAGTACAATTTCACAGATTCTCTCTCTTTGTTGGAGAAGTCATCTTTCCTCATTAAGCTTTCAACAAGAAGCTTCTCCAAAAAGCTTGCATCCATCCAAGAGAAGGTCTCCAATGAAGATGACATGTCATCACAAGAAGACAAAGCTCATTGTTGGCTCTGTAAGCATTTTCAAACGGCTGGAATTTTCAAAGGATATAAAACAAGGGTCTCATCTCTTTATTCTCCAACTTTTCAACCATTCAAGCTCTCAAGTTTCTCTCAAGGCTCAAGCTCTCAAAATAGTTGTATTGTGAGTTTTACTTTATTTGTGAGAGTTGTATTGTAAAGAAGAAGAGTGTTCTTCTTGTTGAGTGAAGATTGTGAGAGGCTAAGTGTAGATTGTTGGTCAAGAAGCAAGGGTGCTTCTTGTTTGAGAAATCTAAACATTGGAGGTTAGTTGATAGTGTAGTGGTGCACTATACTCCCTACAAAAAATCTTTGAGGGCGCAAAGAAGTTATTTGGAGGCTAGACTTCAAGGGGTTAGTATTCTTGGTTGTGGTCTAGGCGTGTGGCCTAGTTTTCCATTGTACTGGATTTTGTTTTGATTGTTGTTTCCCTCGTAGAAATAGCAATCCCTCATTCAAAATCTTTCTTGTGAAAAATCAAGAAGGTAGAGGAGTAAAGTCATTTGACTTGAACCTCTATACATCTTTGTGTTCTTTACACTTCCGCAAAGTTTTATTCTTTTCAAGAACACACCCAAGTATTGGTTGCACTCAAAAACGAAAAATATTCAAGAAAATATCTATACTTGGTGAACACACTATTCAACCTCCCCTTCTAGTGTGTTTTAAGGGACCTAACAAGAGACTGCTTATGCAGCTCAACCCGTGACTTCAACGTCACAAAATAGCAACTTCAATAGTTGTTCTAAAGTCTGCCCTCAAAATGTTCAATCCTAATCATTTTTGCTGATTCATTAGTTGTTACGACGAGGGATAACGTCTTTTGGAGTATGAAATAAGCACAGATATTATACGAAATTTGCCTCATTTCTCATTATGATATATATACTTACTCCTCTTTTCTCCTCCAAAAATTTTGTCCGGAAACTAACTCGTTTTTTATACATAGAGCATATTTAGAATATTGTTTTACATTGACCACTTTAAAATAACATACATGCGTTATATTAGGATGAGGTACCACCACCTATTACCTTAATGTTTTGAGTTATATGGGTCTCACCTCATGTAAGCTCAAGTTTCAATATGGTATCAGAGCAGGTTTAAGTTGTGAGCTCACATTGCTTGGACCATGGTTGGCCATTTATTGTCTACCCTCACCGAGTCCAAATGTTCATGACTGACTTGTGGTTTGTGATTGAAGGCGGGTTCTAAGGCGCGTATATATGTCAAGCCACGTTGCCACGTGAAGACAAGTATTGAGAATATTGTCTCACATAAAATACATGGTTATATGATAATGAGGTACCACAACCTATTACCTTATGGACCTCACCTCATTTAAGTCCAAATTTCAATAGACCACATGCTACTATGTGTGACAATGTAATGAAGAATTAATCATTGTTAATCACTATTAAACATTAAATAAACAAATAAAAATATTACGGACGGTCTTCCTTAGATATACAGGTTCTACAAAATTGACTCATTCTTCATCCTCTAGATGTCATATTGTTCGCGTGTGATCAACGATTTGTTAGTCAAAGATCCGAGTGCCTGTGATGAATATAAAAAGATGTTTATTCTGGTGATTAGTTTGCTAGTTTTATAATTTTGTGTATATTTAAACGATAATAAAATATAAAGTTGCTGGCTAGGGATTTTCGTTTCATACAGAAAATTTTGTATTATGCATAGCCGAATATTTTGTATACTCTACTGACAGTTGCATTTTTTTTGGAAGAGAATGTCGGATTGTTTGACTTTTGAGGGTTTCGTCCCAAGTGTTGAATTTTGAAAAACAGAGCTGACCAATCTGTAGCGGCCGTGTAGCGCCCCGACCCGGACAGCGGAATCCGAACCGGTTCACCCGTCGTAGCTTACTGAGAAGACTACAAGACGTCTCATCTCTCGAATACACATCATCGATGACGTAAGAGAAATAAGGGCGGAAACATACCATGTCAATCTAAAACATCAAATTAATACGTCAAAGACAATGTAATCACTAAAAGAACTGTATATGGTCGCAGCCATCTAAAACCTCAGACAAATTATGGAACAGAAATATCAAAGCTATCCACATAATGCTCTCTACAAGGTCTAATCATCCCATTCAGCCCACTCGCCGTCGTCCTCAATGAAGATCATATCATAACTGGGTTCATCTGCAAGATCAAAGGCAGTACCCTTAGCGAAAAACGCTAGCAAGTAACCCGCTTATAAGACATACGAGATCATCACATGGCAAGACATGAGTAGTAGATAATTCAGGGAATTGTGGGGCACATGTCTTGTAAAGTTTCCAAATATGTAAGTGAATAACGCAGTAAACAAGTACAGCAATTTGTTCACAATGAACAATTCATAGGCAATCAAGTACCACTCACGTTCATACCACATTGACTCTCATGATGCATGCTAAAATATGCACTACCCTACACATTCACATATGCATGAACGCTTTCTCTTTTGAAACAGTGCAATGCATGTCATAATGTCCGGTCACTTCACATAACTTTATACCCTGTAACGCGCCCCGGCTTATATTTCCATCCCGGTTTACGTTACAGCCAACTTTATACCCTGTAATGCACCTCGGCTTATATTTCCATCCCGAGTAGCATTACAGACAACTTTATACCCTGTAACGCGCCCCGGCTTATATTTCCATCCCGGTTTACGTTACAGTCTTTTGTGCCCTACAATGCGCCCCGGCTTAAATTTCCATCCCGGTTTACATTGCAGGTCACCTTCGCAAATTCGTGGCGAAGCACCTTTCTTTTCAAATCAATATGCAAATGCACGTGCCATGATGCAAGACTCCTCATTTCATTCTCATTCCACATTCTCGTATGCAATTCACATAAGTAGTTCATGTACACATGCGCAAGTACAAGCATACACAAGTTTTCACTAATGTACACATCATAACTTAGGCTTCCACCATCACGTCAACCCTTAGTCTTGACTCTAAGGTTCACAACCCAAGGCAAATATCCCTAACCATTCCTCATTGAACTCTCAAACACCTCGTACATTCATCTCCTAGCCCATCTAAGTCATTCACGTTGAAACTCGATTCGAGAACCCATTGAAGTCACCAATATTGTTTCACCATCTTAGGTCATGTTCCCAAGACTTAGACTACCTTTAATCAGGTCTTAAGAAGTCCCTAAAGTCACCCAAAGGTTCCCCGAACGTCCCCCTTTCTTCCTCTATTTTCCACAAAATTTCTGGACTTCATCCCCTATACATCGATCGATCGATGTCCAGCTGGGGACATTGATCTCTCCACTTCGATCGATCGATGTCCAACTGGGGACATCAATCTCTCAGCCTGTACCTACATCGATCGATCGATGTCCTTCTGAGGACATCGATCTCTGAGTCTCCCCCTACATCGATCGATCGATGTCCTACTGGGGACATCGATCTCTCAGCCACCCAGACATCGATCGATCGATGTCCTTCTGAGGACATCGATCCCTGACTTAGATCGATCGATGTCTGCGGTTTCCCCAATCCTCTCTCCGTTTTCTGCAACATCTGCAGTACCAAGAACACCAAATATCCCTAATTCATCCCCAATCAATCCAAGCCTAATCCCGGCTACCATCCATGCTTAAAACTGTAAATTCAAACGCTTATACGCATATCGCACAATGATTCGACCTTGAACTCGATTATCCAACGCTCTCAATCCCAAAAATCCCATCTTTTCTCTCAAACACTCCTCAACCTTGAAACCACACCAAAAAGGGATTCAGGGGTAGGGATTTGCAGGATTTCACATATTCAATCAACAACAACCATCACATTTTCATATACATCGGCCAAATCTTGAAACGAAAGCACATAAAACATATACGCATAATCAAAGAACGAATCTACTGCATGGTGATCCAATTTGATAACAAAATAGGCCGTCTTTCATTTCACAAATCGTAGGAACTTATAAACAGATTACTTGCCTTTGATTACTCGAAGTAGATTTGAAGAACAAACGAGGAACGGATTGCTTCTCGGAGGGGTCCTTCTCCTAGGGTTTCAAAGGTGCCAAGAATCGCCTATGGGATGGAGAGTGCGTCGGTTTTCTCTGCGTAATGAGAAAACTGACGTTCTGTCAGTTTTTATATGGAAAGGGGAAAAGTTTGGTGTTTCTAAATTATATCTATTATCTATTTATTTTAAAGGATAAATCTACTTATTTAATTCTAAATTAAACATAATTAATTCCCAATATTAAATCCATCATTAATTTCTAATTAATCCTCATATTAATGCCTAACTTAATTCGCGTTGACCGTCATTAATTCCCGAAAATTCTTCTTCGTCTTTTAATTACGCGACGGAGGGTGCGGGGCATAACATCCCTCCCCCCTTATAAGAAGTTTCGTCCTTGAAACTGGCGTACCTTATAGGAAAAGATGTGGATATAACTCCTTCATTTGATCCTCAAGCTCCCACGTGGCTTCGCGCTCCGTATGGTTACTCCACTGAACTTTAACATACGGAATGACACGTCGGTGTAGGACCTGATCTTTCCTATCCACAATCTTGACTGGATGTTCTTCGTAGGTGACATCTTCTTTCACATCCAATGGTTGAGCTTCAAGGATATGGCTCGGGTCTGATATGTATTTCCTTAGTTGGGACACATGGAACACATTATGGACTTGAGATAAACTCGGGGGTAAAGCTAGTCGGTATGCTCTCAACATGTCCTCCAATGTTTGGATGGTCCTCTCAGATTGTCCATCCGTTTGCGGGTGGTATGCTGTGCTCATCCTCAACTCTGTACCCATAGCTTTCTGGAATGCCCTCCAGAACTTAGAGGTGAACTTGGGGTCACGGTCCGATACGATGCTGACTGGGACTCCATGTAGACTCACAATGTTATCCACATATATATTGGATAACCTCTCATACGAAGTACCATGTGGCATGGCTATAAAGTGGGCCGTCTTCGTTAATCGGTCCACAATTACCCAAATCATCTCGTTTCCATTGCGGGTCTTGGGTAGTCCCATTACGAAATCCATCGTCACGTGCTCCCACTTCCATTCCGGAATCTCCAGTGGCTTCATCAAACCACCAGGTCGTTGATGTTCCGCTTTGACTTGTTGGCATATCAAACATCTCTCAACATATGCCGCTATTGACCTTTTCATCCCTATCCACCAATAGTTTCTTTTGAGGTCCTTATACATCTTAGTACTTCCGGGGTGGATGGACATTCTCGAGTTATGCGCTTCTCGGAGCAATTCTGTTCGGAGCTCGTCTTTACTTGGCACGCATAACCGATTCTGGAACCATAGACTCCCATCTTCTCGCATCTGGAAATCCTGTACCGGTCCCGTGGATAATTTGTCGCGGATCTCTTTCAGTGCCGGGTCCTCATACTGTGCCTCTTTGATTCGGTCTACCAAGTCTGGGCTGATAGACAAAGCTGTGAGGACATTTGCCACTGAATCCGCCAATTCCAGGTCAAACTCTTCAATCTCTCTTTCCAATGGAGACTGTCTTGCGTGGCTAGACTTTCTGCTCAATGCGTCCGCCACTCTGTTGGCTTTGCCCGGATGGTAGTTGATGGTCAAGTCATAGTCCTTGAGTAACTCTAACCATCTCCTTTGCCTCATATTCAATTCCTTCTGTGAGAATAGGTATTTCAAACTCTTATGATCCGTGAACACGGCACATTTCTCCCCATATAGGTAGTGTCTCCAGATCTTAAGAGCGAATACCACAGCTGCGAGCTCCAAGTCATGCGTCGGATAGTTCTGCTCATATGGTTTCAGTTGTCTTGACGCGTACGATATGACTCGTTCGTTTTGCATCAAGACACAACCTATAAACAGAAAGTTGATTTAGGACTAGCATAAGTATATACAATGCATTAATTGTAATGATGTACATACCTAGTCTTTTCTTGGACGCGTCACTATAAATCACGAATCCATCGGTGCCGGAGGGTTGTGCCAACACCGGGGCTGTGGTCAACCTCTTCTTGAGCTCAGTAAAGCTCTGCTCGCATTCAGCAGTCCATTCGAACTTAGTCTTCTTCTGCGTAAGTCGACTCAATGGTACTGCTATCGTGGAGAATCCCTCAACAAACTTCCTGTAGTAGCCTGCCAAGCCCAGAAAGCTTCTTACTTCAGTCACGTTTGTAGGTCTTGGCCATTCTGTGATGGCTTCTATTTTCTTGGGATCCACAGAGATCCCATCTTCGGAAATCACGTGACCAAGGAAGGCTACACTTCTTAGACAAAACTCACACTTGCTGAATTTGGCATAGAGCCTTTGTTGCCTCAGAATTTGCCACACCACCTTTAAATGTTCAGCATGAGCTTGTTCGTCGGGGGAATAGACCAAGATGTCATCGATGAACACTACTACAAATTGGTCTAACTGTTCTCGGAATACAGTGTTCATCAAATCCATGAAAGCTGCTGGGGCATTAGTTAGTCCAAAAGGCATCACTAAGAATTCATAATGCCCGTATCGAGTCTGAAAAGCCGTTTTAGGTACGTCTCCGGCTTTCACAAGCAGCTGGTGATACCCTTGACGAAGATCGATCTTTGAGAACCAGCGAGCTCCTTTTAGTTGGTCAAATAAATCCTCAATCCTTGGTAGAGGATATTTATTCTTAATGGTGATCTTATTCAACTCCCGATAGTCGATGCATAACCTCATGCTGCCATCCTTCTTCTTTACGAATAGAACCGGAGCTCCCCACGGTGATACACTGGGGCGTATCAATTTCTTGTCCAACAACTCTTGTAGTTGCCCCTTTAACTCCTTGAGTTCAGCTGGAGCCATTCTGTAAGGTGCCTTAGATATAGGCTCGGCTCCAGGGATCAAGTTGATCTCAAACTCCACTTCTCTCGTTGGTGGTACTCCCGGTAGGTCGTCCGGAAATACATCCTTGAACTCGTTGATCACCGGAATTTGGTCCATAGAGGGAACCTCCTACTTCGCGTCTAGAGCATATACCATAAACCCCTCTGCTCCTTTCTGTAAAGCCTTAAAGGCCTTAATCGCTGTCATGTAAATCTTCTTTGGGGCTTTGGTTATCTTGGTATTCCCTTGCACCGTGACATCATTCATCTCAGGGTCTTTGAGGGTCACTTTCTTGAGTTTACAGTCGATATTGGCATGATTCTTGGTCAACCAATCCATGCCCAATATTATGTCAAAGTCCTTTATCGGTATTGGGACTAGAGTCACCGAGAAGAGTTTCCCATCTAATTCCAAATCACAGTCTTTGTACTGATGGTGAGAAATCAGTACTTGTTCTCCTGCTGCCTGTACCCTAAATGGGTTCTCAAGCCATTCGGGTAGACAGTCGAGTCCTTTGGCGAATCGCTTAGAAATGAAGGAGTGGCTAGCGCCACTATCAAATAACACGTTTGCAGGCACGTTGTTAACTAAGATCACACCTAACATGAAAGTGCAGCACGTAAAGGTCTCATGTAAAGCATATTTAATCATCAACTTAAAAGGCTAAAATTCAACTTAGGCTACTATTATTAAACTTAAGTTGTACCTGTCACGACGTTGGCATCCTCCTGTACCTCAGCGTCCGTCATCGCATGGACTCCCGCATTAGGCCTGCCTCTCCGCTGCTGGGCCGGCCCTGCTGCTGCCTGAGGTTTAGTATTCCATTCTGGGCAATCTCTAATCCTATGGCCCGTTTTCCCACATTTGAAACATGCTCCACTTACCTTCCAACATTCGCCCACGTGTCTTTTATGGCAGTGTGGGCATTCTGCGGGTGCTTGCCGTTCAGGTTGGTTTTGTTGCGGTGCCCTTTGTGCTGGGCCCGCCTGCCCTTTTCTGGGAATCTTGACCCAACGTCCGGGTCTACTTCCGCTTTTCTCCACCCTTGGTCGCTTGCTCGATTCTTCCCGAGTCTCTCTTTGTTGCGACCTACGCATGTCACTCTCTACGCGATAGCAGGCATCTAGCATCTCCTCAAAAGTTTTCAAGCTTGACCCCGCTATTGCAGTCCGTATACGGGGGTTCAGTCCTTCCTCAAATTTTAGCATTTTCATTCTGTTGTTTTCTAAAACTAAGGGTGTGAACTTGCCCAATGCGTGGAACCTGTCCGCATAGTCAGAAATAGTCATCCTCCCTTGTTCAAATCTGTCAAACTGCCTCATCTTCTCCAAAACGGCAGTCTCAGGCACGTAGTAGTCTTTGTAGGCCTTCACAAACTGACTCCACTGGATGGGAGGAGTCATCTTGGGCAGAATGCCATTCCACCATGCATTCGCTCTGCCAGTCAGAAAAGGCGTGGCCACATCCACCTTGTGTTCTTCAGGCACTTGCACTAGCCTGAAGCATTTCTCTACTTTGTCCAGCCAAAACCCAGCCACCTCTGGGTCAGTTGTCCCCTCAAAGTTTGGGGCATGCATCTTTCGCATTTCCCCAATATAGTACCTTATGCCATGCTGTGGCGGCGGGGGAGGAGGTTGCTGCGGTTGTTGCTGCTGCTGAGCAACCCCTTGTGCTATCACTGTGATAGCATCAATCAGCGCTTGTGGGACTAGAACTGGTGGTGGTGGTGGAGGGTCATTGTTCCCATTGCCACCGTTTCCTTGGTTATCTCTGCGAGGAGGCATTCTCTGCAAAATCCACGCATATTAGCATTCAGCAATTTCATAGGTAAATACTGAAAGCCACATGCGTTGTGTAAGACGAAATTCATAAACTACAATAACGTTTATTGGTCACATATTATCGCGCTCGCACACACCCATCCCAATCAAACTTATGTCTAAGATCATATACTTAGACCTAAATATCAACTTAAGGTGAAGATCATAACTTAAGACTCTACATGTCATAACCTAGGTCTCCGAGGTAGATCTGAAGCCTAGGCTCTGATACCACCTGTAGCGCCCCGACCCGGACAGCGGAATCCGAACCGGTTCACCCGTCGTAGCTTACTGAGAAGACTACAAGACGTCTCATCTCTCGAATACACATCATCGATGACGTAAGAGAAATAAGGGCGGAAACATACCATGTCAATCTAAAACATCAAATTAATACGTCAAAGACAATGTAATCATTAAAAGAACTATATATGGTCGCAGCCATCTAAAACCTCAGACAAATTATGGAACAGAAATATCAAAGCTATCCACATAATGCTCTCTACAAGGTCTAATCATCCCATTCAGCCCACTCGCCGTCATCCTCAATGAAGATCATATCATAACTGGGTTCATCTGCAAGATCAAAGGCAGTACCCTTAGCAAAAAACGCTAGCAAGTAACCCGCTTATAAGACATACGGGATCATCACATGGCAAGACATGAGTAGTAGATAATTCAGGGAATTGTGGGGCACATGTCTTGTAAAGTTTCCAAATATGTAAGTGAATAACGCAGTAAACAAGTACAGCAATTTGTTCACAATGAACAATTCATAGGCAATCAAGTACCACTCACGTTCATACCACATTGACTCTCATGATGCATGCTAAAATATGCACTACCCTACACATTCACATATGCATGAACGCTTTCTCTTTTGAAACAGTGCAATGCATGTCATAATGTCCGGTCACTTCACATAACTTTATACCCTGTAACGCGCCCCGGCTTATATTTCCATCCCGGTTTACGTTACAGCCAACTTTATACCCTGTAATGCACCTCGGCTTATATTTCCATCCCGAGTAGCATTACAGACAACTTTATACCCTGTAACGCGCCCCGGCTTATATTTCCATCCCGGTTTACGTTACAGTCTTTTGTGCCCTACAATGCGCCCCGGCTTAAATTTCCATCCCGGTTTACATTGCAGGTCACCTTCGCAAATTCGTGGCGAAGCACCTTTCTTTTCAAATCAATATGCAAATGCACGTGCCATGATGCAAGACTCCTCATTTCATTCTCATTCCACATTCTCGTATGCAATTCACATAAGTAGTTCATGTACACATGCGCAAGTACAAGCATACACAAGTTTTCACTAATGTACACATCATAACTTAGGCTTCCACCATCACGTCAACCCTTAGTCTTGACTCTAAGGTTCACAACCCAAGGCAAATATCCCTAACCATTCCTCATTGAACTCTCAAACACCTCGTACATTCATCTCCTAGCCCATCTAAGTCATTCACGTTGAAACTCGATTCGAGAACCCATTGAAGTCACCAATATTGTTTCACCATCTTAGGTCATGTTCCCAAGACTTAGACTACCTTTAATCAGGTCTTAAGAAGTCCCTAAAGTCACCCAAAGGTTCCCCGAACGTCCCCCTTTCTTCCTCTATTTTCCACAAAATTTCTGGACTTCATCCCCTATACATCGATCGATCGATGTCCAGCTGGGGACATCAATCTCTCCACTTCGATCGATCGATGTCCAACTAGGGACATCGATCTCTCAGCCTGTACCTACATCGATCGATCGATGTCCTTCTGAGGACATCGATCTCTGAGTCTCCCCCTACATCGATCGATCGATGTCCTACTGGGGACATCGATCTCTCAGCCACCCAGACATCGATCGATCGATGTCCTTCTGAGGACATCGATCCCTGACTTAGATCGATCGATGTCTGCGGTTTCCCCAATCCTCTCTCCGTTTTCTGCAACATCTGCAGTACCAAGAACACCAAATATCCCTAATTCATCCCCAATCAATCCAAGCCTAATCCCGGCTACCATCCATGCTTAAAACTGTAAATTCAAACGCTTATACGCATATCGCACAATGATTCGACCTTGAACTCGATTATCCAACGCTCTCAATCCCAAAAATCCCATCTTTTCTCTCAAACACCTCAACCTTGAAACCACACCAAAAAGGGATTCAGGGGTAGGGATTTGCAGGATTTCACATATTCAATCAACAACAACCATCACATTTTCATATACATCGGCCAAATCTTGAAACGAAAGCACATAAAACATATACGCATAATCAAAGAACGAATCTACTGCATGGTGATCCAATTTGATAACAAAATAGGCCGTCTTTCATTTCACAAATCGTAGGAACTTATAAACAGATTACTTGCCTTTGATTACTCGAAGTAGATTTGAAGAACAAACGAGGAACGGATTGCTTCTCGGAGGGGTCCTTCTCCTAGGGTTTCAAAGGTGCCAAGAATCGCCTATGGGATGGAGAGTGCGTCGGTTTTCTCTGCGTAATGAGAAAACTGACGTTCTGTCAGTTTTTATATGGAAAGGAGAAAAGTTTGGTGTTTCTAAATTATATCTATTATCTATTTATTTTAAAGGATAAATCTACTTATTTAATTCTAAATTAAACATAATTAATTCCCAATATTAAATCCATCATTAATTTCTAATTAATCCTCATATTAATGCCTAACTTAATTCGCGTTGACCGTCATTAATTCCTGAAAATTCTTCTTCGTCTTTTAATTACCCGACGGAGGGTGCGGGGCATAACAGGCCGTCTCTAACCCTACAAGATGTATTTGTTTTGGTAGTCGATATAACCTATATTCATTGAATAAAAGAAGACTTATGCCACAAGAAACAACGAAGATGCTGAATCATTCAAATAAATCTGTTATGAATATTATGAAATTGTGGATGTTTAAAGTATTCTTGAGAACGACAAAGGTTATATCAATCCAAACATGTTATAGAAAACAAGAAACGGTGTAACTAATTCAATGTATCATCATCTCAAAGTCTTATAAATAAGACATTATGTTAAACATATTATACACAACTTAGAATAAGATAAGAATACATGTTTATTCTCTACTTCTTATCTTCTCTCATCTTCAATATTTTCTATATTGCATCACTTAGATTTATAATAAAATCAACCTTCTTTTCTTATCATCTGCGCAATGCTTTTTGGTTTCTTTTTCTGTTCCTTATATAATAGAGTGAGAGCATATGGTCCTGCATTTCATCAAAATGGTCAAATATTCAAATAAAAATGTACCATTTAATTAAAATTAACATGATTTATCCCATTTGGTTCAGCGACTCTAATACTACATGTTATAACTATAAGGATCTTTAGTCACATCTTGCAAATGTAAACATATGTTGTATATTTGTTGAACTCACAATGAGGAAATGTAACATCTAAGCGCAATTTTTATTATGGATCATCGGGAAACAATCTCTGTGTGTTTCTAATACATGAGTATAGTTGCATACATCCGACTCTCCATATCCCGCCATAAGCGGGAACCTCTAAGACAGTGATGTAATATTGTTGTTGTTGTTCATTTTTGATTCAATGAATTATCAATAAAGATAATATGAATAATTTAATGAGATACACATTTTAATCATTGTAATACGGATTTTATTGGGAAAATCAAGTTTTATGAATAATGTAATTATTATATGCAAAAGGTTTTATTTTATATTAATGAGTAATCTGGATAGGGATAAATGCATACCCAAAAGAAAAAGGAAGAAGAAGAAGCAGCTTGTCCGCTCCTGTTTCGGCTTTCAAGGGCATTTCTGGATTTTTAAAGTTCTACTGTATCAATCACACAATCAAATTTGATAGGAAAATTAGCACCTATTGGAAAACTGGAACAAAGAAAATGTCTTCGAGAGATAACTATGCTTTGGCCAAAAAAAGCTTTACAACATATACCAAAACATTGCTGCAACTACAAATTATTATGTTATTTTTCTGAAGAAGCCACGACAGCTAAGTAAATACTGTCACAAGGGCCCTATATTGCTCGTAAAACATGGTTAGGATCAGAATTATATTGCTTGGATTTAGCTTCATCTTATTAGTTTATCTAAAGAAATCTTTATAAATATTAAAATATTATTTACATATTTGACATTTATCAAGTTAGTTCAAACTAAGTCCAAACAACAACAAAATATATGACTCTTGAATATTATTTCATGTGAGTAGATTATCTTCAGAATTGTGAAACGAGTTGTAGCTTTTAAAAGTAGTTTATGTATCAGATTGGGATTAAATATTCATTTTAAGTGACTAAGAAAAAGTTTTGCATATATTTTATACACATACTATGTCACCACCCGTAACAAAATATTCGAGCCGATAACTTTCCAGGATATAGTCCAGTTGGTACTCCAGTTGTGATTTGTTCTAAAAGGTTAAGAGTTCGATTCCAATGACACGTAGGGTTGTAACCGGAAGAAAAAAATTATTAATTAATTAAATTAAATTGAATTTATTGTTTAAAAACAAATCTTATCCTAATAAATCCCAACAAGCCCTCTCTTAAATCCCTAAAATTCCGCGCCACTCCTCTTAATTTTTGCCCCCCCACCCCAAATTAAATCCCCTAAATTTCTTTCTCCCACCCACTCATTACGACACCCACACTAAAGGGAAAAAAAGAGAGAGAGTGAAAGAGAGATAGCGGACAGGAGCAGGGGAAGAAAAGGGAATGGAAAAGAGAAGGGAGAGAAGGGAGAGAGAGAAAAAGACAGAAGGACGCGGAAAAAAGAGAATTGGTCACCCACACTAAATACAACCACATTGTAACCGGGAATTTTTCAATTAAAAGGCAGGTTACACTCCCCTCTGTCGGATTCACATCCGTGTGTATCGGATTTCTCGCATGATGTGTTTGTTTTATTTGTTTATCACCGGTATGTTTATTCTTTATATGTTCATCATGATATCTTTATGTTTTGGTATGGAAATTGCATGAATGGCCTTAGATATAGATCACATAGTACGGAAATAAGCTGGAATCGATTCAGATGGACGAAAAATGCGCCTGAGGACAGTGCGTGTGGTACACGCGCGGCCCTGAGCAGCGCATGTAGGTGACACGTTCGTGAGTTAAACAGAGTCCAATGGAATTGATTTAGGGCAAATCGGAGTTAAAACAAAGAAGTTATGGATTTTTGAAGGAAATTAGAATTTAAGAAATTAAAGAAAAAGAAAAAATAAAGAAAAAGGAAAAAATAATAAATATCAGGTCAAGTCTGGCGCGGCCAGCGGGCCGGCCCACAATCCTGCGGTATACAAAAAACATAAAAGGCTGAGGCAGGCTAGAGGCCAACAGGCCGACTGTCGGGCCGGGCCAGCTGCAAACGGAAGGCCCGAGACTGAGCGAAATAAAAAAACGGAACTGTAGGCGGGCCGCAGGTTATTCAAGCGGGACAGTTGTAATAAAGGGACAAACTGAATAGAAAAAGGGCGAGGAGAAAAAGAAAATAAGGGGCCATGAATTGTTTTTTTGTTATTTATAATAATAATAAATAAAATAAAATAGTTATCATTTAATAATTAATAAAATTAAGAATTTAGTAAATAAAACAAAATAATAAATAAAATAAAAATAAATAAATAGACTGAGGACAGTTACAAAAAAGGAAAAAAAGGGAAAACATATAAAGTATATTTACTTAATATAATATTAAAGTCACTTAGAAACCCACTAATAAATTAAAATAGAAGAAAAAATACAGGGGAAGATAAAAATAATTAAATAAAATAAGGAAGTACTTGAAAGCCTAGAAAAATAAAATAAAGTGTAGAAACATAAAATACGGTGAAAGATAAAATGCGGTAGACATAAAATACAGTAATGAACCCCACGAAACATATGGTAATTACACAATATAAAATGGAGCATGCAACATAGGCGAATGAAAAGAACGGTGTGAAAGTGTGAAGCATTCATGGCACGACCATTGCATTGATCCTATGAGTCGTGTGGTCCTACGGGATGTGTGGCCTGACGAGGCGTGTGATGGGTGTATGGTGATAATGGTCACCTTCACCTAATAGGACCCCGGACATGCATAGCATATCATGGAAAAGAAAGAGCATAGCGTGTGATATTAAATAATTGCATGAGATATTAAATAAAAAGAGCATGCATAATGAAGTTGCGCATTGCATTTGTTATTGATGTCATTATCCTTAGTCTTGCTATTGAGTTGTTTTAGTGTTAAGGGATGTGAGTTACAGATCGGATCGGGTATATATTATTTCTTTATTTTATCTGTTGCTTTATTTATTACTGCTTTACCTACTTTATTTGTTTATACGACTCAGTATTTGAAAGTCTCTTTCTGGGAGAGACGGGTAACCTACGAGTGACTCCCATCATTCACCCCCGTACCTTCCCTCAACAGGTGAGCAAGACTACGAGTACATCTCTATAGAGGATGGGGCCAATTATGCGAGATGGGGAGAATAAGTCGGACCACGGATAGGATCTTTTGACCGGATGCATGTTCAGAGGGATAGTCCGTTAAATCTCCACTTAGACTCATATTTTGACTTCAGTTTGGATTTGGATGACTATTTCATGACTTGACGTAGTGGGTCTCATCAACCCTTGTACTTTATTTCATTTCTGATGGATTTAATTTAATTGAGATATTTATTTTTGTTATCGCTTTTGCAAAAAAAAATTTCTACCTCATTTCTGATGTGTAAAGAAGTTTGAACGATGCCTTATAGTTCTCATAGCAAACTATGGCGAGTGCACTGTTCCCGAAGCTAGGGCTCAGGAGTGGGGCACTACATGTGGTATCAGAGCCGAGGCTCCAGATCTGCCTCGAAGACACAGGATTGACTAGATCACTTAGACTTAAGCTACGATCTTTTTCTAAAATGATGATTTTACCCTTAAGAAACAAAATAGACTTAAGTGATGATCTTAGACTTAAGAAGTGATAAGGCGTACGAGGGTGAGCAATCGTTTCTCCACTAATCTACCTTTCTGCCCCTAAATTTTAGCATGAATTCTGAAAACGACAGAATTTTCCAAATTACCCCTCAAACTTTGCTAGACTAATGAAGTGTTTGTACTATTGCAAAATTCACAGGAAAAATACCGCCCAGACGTGAGCCACAGGGTAACGGCGGACATGGGGGTTACGACCAGAATCAGAGGGCCATACCTCAAGCGTTGACAGACGCTATGACCACTCTGGCCAACATTCTTGGGCAACAGCAGCAGCAAATAGCCCAGCAGCAGAAACAGATCAACCAGCAGCAGGCATTGCCGCCGCCGCCAACACGAGTCTCAGATTCTTCTACAAGTAGATTCAGAACTCTTGAGCCCTGTCTTTTAGAGGGACCTCTCATCCGGAGGAGGCTGAGATCTGGCTCAAAGAGATTTCTGAACACCTTCGACTGCTACAGGTACCAGACGATTTGAGGGTGGAGGTTGTTGTGCCTTTTCTGACAGGGGATGCAGAGGTGTGGTGGCACAGCATGGAGGCATGCCTACCACCACCAGTTACTTGGGGGCGGTTCAGGGAGGAGTTTAAGAAGTTCTATATCCCAGACAATGTCATACTAAAGAGGATGGAGGTTCGATGACATTAGCGGAGTAAACAGACTGTTGATAAATATGTTTGGATAATTTTCAAAGTCATTATTTTAAGTAGTGGATACTTAAAAATGTCACATGTGGTGTTATAAATGATTAAGAGTTGGAAAAGTTAAGAAAAATGACTTCGATCTCTCAGGTTGTTGCATTTCGATCGATCGATGTACTTCGATCCCTCACATTGACGATCTATGTAAGGCAGAGAAAATTCAAGACCTTATTATGAGACATCGATCTCTAAACCTGAGACACATCGATCGATCGATGTACATCGAACCCTCACTTTGATCTATCGATGTAGGTCAGAGACAAACTCTGAAACTCACTGTGAGACATCGATCTCTGAAGCTAAGGCACTTCGATCGATCGATGTCTAGGGTTTTAGAAATATTTTTTTCTAAAATGTGATAAAATGGTTGTTATCATTTATACATGATTTATATATGTTCATTATGTTGATATTTTGACGATTACAAATGACTTGTGACTAATGTGCCTTGGAAGTTTGTATAACTTACCAAAAAGGGCAAAATTGGTATTTTGAGTTTTGTAGGAACATGATATGGTGGAAATACTTCAAGGACTTATTCTCATCTTATTTATTATGACAAAGGTGTTATTATATTCATTTCTGACCATCGGGGTCATTTCTGGAGTTTACTCACTCGAGGGGCATTTTGGTCATTTTACCTCTGAGGGTATTTTTGGTATTTTCACTCAAGGAATCTCTTGAGTCTATTATTATCTTCGTTCTGAAGCTTGTGTATGATCATTTTGAAGATTATTTGAAGGTTCTTTATCTTATTCTCTTAATTGATGATGTTATCGAAGGTAGCAGGATATGTGATGAGTTGTGATCTCACATTCTATTTCTTTCTTGAAGACCATCTTCTATATGTTATTGGGAGATATTAATAATCATATTTCATAGAATTTAAAGGTGTTAAATGTGTGGAAATGATCACAACATACAAGAAGAAATATTGGGAATTTTGGTGTTATATGTTGACATAATCTTGTCAACTATTATTTGTTGATTTCTTCTTCAAAAATCTGAGTTGCTATACATATATATGTGTTGAAAAACGTGTATATTCAGTTGGAGATAATGTGTTAATTCATTTTATAGTTTGATGACAAGTGGACCAACCAAAAAGAAGCTAGTTGGCAAAAGTTGCCAACTTGGACATTTCAAATAGTAGCCAACAGCTACTAAGGGTTTTTGGAGCTGTTTTTGGTTTGAATTCTTCAACTCCCACATGCCTATTTTTTTCCAAGGAGTTGAGGGGATAGTGGAGTTGTTATGCCTTTTTATCCCACTACATTATCTTCAATATTTTCAAGACAAAATGTAGTAAAAAATTCGACCAAGGTGATTTTCCAAGGTGGACCAATTATGTTGCTTCATTTTGCCATTCGTACAAGGTGATTAGGTGGCCAACCAATGATGTAAAGACACTTAAGCATTGATGAAGATAGTGACACATCGGAGTTGTTATCTACAAGGCTCAATTCACACTATAAATAGGAGGCAAAGGTGAAGAAGAAGAACACACTTGAAAGCAATAGTTGATTTGTCTAGCTATCTTCTTCTACTACTCATTCTTGATTCATTCTGTGTAGCCAAGGTGTTCTTGTGATATTTGTTGTAGAGCTGCAAGCCTCTTGTTCTCATTTGTAACATTGATTAGCCAAATCTATAAGGCTACATCAATAGGTGATAGAGGTGTTGCAACCAAGAGTTACATAGAAGGTGTTCATCCAAGTCTTGAATAGGATTGGTGTTTAACCCAAGCATCAAGCTTGGATCTCGTTGTAATTTGTTTCATACCATAGTGAAATCCAAAAAAAAGGTGTTCCTTGAGACTGGAGTAGGTCACATTGAACGAATCAGGATAAATTCTCAGTGTTCTTGTCTTGTTTATACATTTCTGCGTTCTGCCCGTTTTTCACTGCAGATTTCACACAAATTCTTACAATTTGAAAAATAGCTAAACACTTTCAAAATTCGTGATTTTTGGTGGAGTTATACTTCAGGATGTTAAATTTCATTTGCAACAAGAATCCCTTGATTTAAGCGAGGGAAAGTTAGTCTTTCAGTCTTTGCAAGATAACTGCTCCAATCTGGCTACAATCTCACCATTTTCGAGAAAACTTGAATTCTGTTTTAATCAAGAATTGTTTAAGGACAGGGCCTTTTTGAAACATAAACTAAACATTCTAAGGAGTGTTTTGACATAAAGTTCAACCTTTTTGGTTGAGTATTCAAAGAGAAACACATTTTCCAATTTCAGCAACTTTATGTCCAATTCTGTCTAGATTGACCATCTAAATCTTTTTATTTGTTTGAAGTGTCAAAAGATCTTATTTTTGTCTCATTTTTGGCAGAGTCTTTTAAACACGTTGAAGTTAAGTTATGGAAATTTTCATAATTTTTGGAGTTGTGTACAAGGATTTTTGAAATTTTTCAACAACAGTTTCTGAATTTGAGGTGGTCTCAGATTTTGTTTTTAAAGGGGATTTTAATCAAGGGTAATATTGTAATTTCCGCTAACCACTATTCACCCATCCTCTGGTGGTTTTTATTGCAGGTGCACGGCCTAACAATTGGTATCAGAGCCAGGTCAATACCACTCAAAGAAGCAAGATTCAACACCATACGAACAAGACAAGACCAAGAAACAACAACACTTTGTATCCTGCGCATCTCAAGTTAAAGGTACAATAGTTTCTCACAAAGGTGAGTTGGAAGGTATGTCTACACAACGTGCTCCTCTTTTCAATGGAAATAATTTTGTTCATTGAAAACTTAGAATGAGGCTATGCTTAATGGCTATAGACATCGATTTATGGTCTATAGTTGAAGATGGACCATACATTCCAATGAAAATCGTGCAAGTTAGTGGAGTCACAGAAGAAGTTAATAAAATATAAAAGGGAATGGTCTTCCGAAGATAAAAAGAAAGTGCCCATGAATGCTGAGGCTATGCAATTACTGTTAAACGAACTAATGACTTCTGAAGCAGGATATATGTCAAATTGCACAAGTGTACACGACATGTGGAAATCATTAAAATTAAAGCATGAAGGTACTAGCGAGGTAAAAGAGTCAAAAATAAACATGCTTATGTCTGAGCTTGAATCTTTCAAAATGTTGTCAAACGAGTCCATAACATCTATGAATTTGAGGATTACTAACATTTTCAATGCCCTTGAAGCTTTAGGCAAATCATTTACCAACAATGAGAAGGTTCAAAAGGTGTTGCGAAGCCTTCCTGCTGAATGGGATCCTAAGGTAACAGCAATCGAAGAGACAAAGTCAATCACTAAGATGGATGAATTGATCGGTCGGAAGTCCGAGTCATCTAAGTCACCCAGTAAGTCTATAGCTTTCAAATCAACTGAATCACATGCAAATAGTGATGATAGTAATAGTGATAATAAATTAGTCAATGACTTAATATTGATAGCTAGAAAACTTAGAAAGTTTTTTAAACGGTCTAATAAGAATAGACAACGATCTTCTTCTTCTTCTTCTTCTTCTTCTCAACCTAGGAAAAATAACTCTAATAACAACAAATGGTATAATAAAGAGTTAAAATGTTATGAATATGGGCAAAAATGATACATCTCTTATGATTGCCCGACAAAGAAAAACGCAAAAAACAATAATGATAATAACAATAAACAAGACAATGAGATGCAAAAATTAAAGGAAAAGGAGACCAAGTCAAGGAAAGGCGAGCATGTGGAGCGACTCGTCCGACTCAGAATCCGACACTGAGGAAGCTCAAGTCTGCTTTGTATCCAACGAGGTATGTTCTTCATCTGATCAAGATTCTGATAATGAAATGTCATTCGATGAAATGTATGAAGAATTTTTAAGGATGCATGCTCACTGTAAAAGGCTCTCTAAAGAAAAGAAGAAACTAATTGAAGAAAACGACAAGTTGAAGACGTCCAACTTGGAGTTTTCCGATCAATTAGAATTTTTTAAACAAGAGTCTACTAATACTCTTGATTCTTTAGAGATTAAAATTGAATCACATAGGAAAAATGAAGAAACATTAAAAACTTAAACTAGTATGTTGAAGTCTAAGTTAGAAAGTTGTGAAAATAAGATAGTACAACTTAAATCTACTAAACTACACTTAGAAAAATGTTAGAACAATTTAAATCTGGTAAAAACATGTTAGATACACTTATATAATCTCAAAAATATGGAAACGATAAAATCGGGTTAGGCTATAAAGAAGAAAATGTAAAGGTAGATAAAAATACTAACTTTGTTTCATCTAGTACAAAACTGCATACAATACAATAAAATCAACTTTGCCTGCTGTATCTTCTTCTACTCCTTCTTCTGTTATAAAAATGCAACACGCATCCACAAAAGCACACATATATCAACGTGCAATTAGGCAAGACTTTGCATCTAGACCACATAGAAATTATGCCTATATACAAATGTATCTAGACAAAATCAATGCATCCAACTTATTATGAACCTAAGTATAGGAACATTCATATAAGACTTATAGAAATGCATATGAACACACATACATAACACCATTCAAGAAACAAAATCATATGTCTTTCACTCACTACCAAAATCGGCCAAGACATAGCACTTATCAACCAAGATACAACATATATGACAATGCATCATCTTGTAAATGGAATGGTCAAATACATGTTAATTCTTTATATTCAACTAATGTCAAATATGTGCCTAGAAGGTACGTCCAAGTTTGGATACCTAAGGGATATCTAAACAAGGGTGGTGCCCCTAACATTCAAGGACCCAAGTAAAGGGTACCTAATACTTTGTCTCCATTGTAGGAAAATAGCAAGGAATGCAAAAAGGAGGCAAAGTCAAAGAAGCTAAAAACTAAATGGTTTTTAGAAAGTGGATGTTCAAGACATATGACGGGCGACCCCAAACTATTCACCGAGTTGGAACATATCGAGAATGGAAAAAAGGTGACATTCGGTGACAACAACAAAGGAAAAGTTGTTGGAAAAGGAACAATCGGGGACCCGAACACATTTCAAATATGAAATGTGTTGTTAGTAATAAATCTTTCTTATAATTTATTAAGCATTTCGCAATTTATAGATTCTGGTTATTATGTTTCTTTTCTCCCTGATTCTTGTGATATAACAAATGAAGAAGGAGAAATTGTTTTAAAAGGAAATAGGGATGGTGACATTTATACTTTTACCTCAGATAATATGTTAGATGCTAAGGTTAAGTGTTTAATATCACATGACTTAGATGTGAATTTATGGCATAGAATACTAGACCATATACGAATTTCAACAATTGAAAAGTTATCTAAGAAGAATTTAATTAGAGGTATGCCTAAACTAGACTTGGATAATTTTCAACTATATGAAACGTGTATTAAAGGAGAACACATTAAAGAAACATTAAAACCAAAACATGAAGTGAGTACTAGTCATGTTTTAGAATTGCTTCACTTAGACTTATTTGGTCCAAGTAGGACAAGAAGTCTAGGTTGACCCTACTATGTGTGTGTCATAGTAGATGATTACTCACGATACACATGGACATTGTTCTTAACACACAAAGACGATGCTCCATTAGCAATCGAAACTCTTATCAAGCAACTCGAAAATATTTACGAACAAAATGTTAAGAGAATTAGAAGTGATAGAGGTGGAAAATTTAAAAACAAAGGTGCAATAATGTTTTGTGAGTTACATGGAATTAAACATGAATTCTCACCACCTAGAACACCACAACTCAATGGAGTCATTGAACGTAAAAATAGACAATTCGAGAAATTGCTAGAACAATGTTATGTGAAAACAAAGTACCTAAACATTTATGGCCTGAAGCTGTCAGTTGTGCATGTTATATTAGAAATAGGCTTTCTATTAGAAAGAAAGTAAATAAAACACCTTACGAATTATCAAACAATAGACAACCTAAGGTAGATTATCTTAGAGTATTTGGATGTAAATGTTTTGTACTCAATGCTAAAGATAATCTAGACAAGTTTGAACAAAAGTCTATTGAATGTATATTTGTTGGTTATTCAACTAATTCAAGAGCATATAGGGTTACAATTCTGTATCTAGAAAGATAATTGAATCCATACATGTGAAAATTCAATGAAAATGCTTGTTTTGAAGTTAGTGATAAAGCTCAACATAAACAAGAAAATAATGTTGAGAATATGTTTGATGATGATGATGTATTACTTGAGCCTGTACTTGATCATCTAGAACCAACTCCCCCTGAACAAGACATGCATGGGCCCTTAGATGAAATAAATGAAGAAATTTTTGCAATTGGAAGATAATACAACTAATTATCCAATTACATATGATAATGTTCATACAAATGAAACATTTGAACAAGATGAGGGTGAATCTAGTCAATCTAGGAATTGGTGGCACCCTAAAGAGTTAATCATTGGGGATCCAAGTCTTGGGGTTAGAACACGTAGAAACGTAAGTCAACCTGAAGGATATAGCTTAATCTCACACTTAGAACCTAAGAATGTAAAGGAAGCCTTAGGTGATATATCTTGGATAGATGTCATGCATGAGGAATTGAATCAATTTACAAGGAACAACGTATGGGACTTAGTACCTGAACCTGAAGACAAGTCTATAATGAGAACCAAATGGGTTTTTCAGAATAAAATGAATGAACAAGAAAATATCACACGAAATAAGACTAGGCTAGTCGCACAAGGTTATAATCAACAAGAAGGAATAGATTACGAAGAGACCTTTGCACCCGTTGCATGAATAGAAGCAATTAGATTGTTACTTGCTATTGTAAGTCTAAGAAACATCAAACTCTTCCAAATGGATGTCAAGGGTGCGTTCTTGAATGGATACATCCAAGAAGAGGTGTTTGTGAAATAACCCCCCGGATTCGAAGATCCAAAGAATCCTAACCATGTTTACAAGCTTAAGAAACCTCTATATGGTTTGAAACAAGCTCCAAGAGCTTGGTATGATAGATTTGCAAATTTTCTGATTGCAAATAATTATCAAAGGGGAACTATAGACAACACATTATTCCTAAGAAGAAAAGATAACGACTTGTTAACAGTTCAAATATATGTAGATGATATAATCTTTGGTTCAACGAACCCTACCTTAGTAAAGGACTTCGAATAATGTATTAAGTCAGAATTTGAAATGTCAATTGTAGGAGAATTGAACTACTTCTTAGGACTTCAAATTAAACAAACCCCCTCAAGGAATTCACATTAGCCAACTTAAGCATGTCAATGATATGATTAAGAAGTTTGGCTTTGAAGAGTTGAAACCAACACCTACACCCATGAGTGTTAGCACCAAACTAGATAAGGATGAAAATGGTAAACCTTTTGATGACACACTATATAGGTCTATGATTGGCTCATTGTTATATTTAACCGCATCAAGACCTATGTGTGCTAGGTTTCAATCTTGTCCTAAGGTATCTCATTACAATGCAGTGAAAAAGATCTTTAGATATCTTAAACACACACCTCATTAGGACTTTGGTATGATAGAAACGCTAAGTTGGAACTGCGTGCTTATAGTGATGCTGATTATGGTGGTTGCAAATTAGATCGAAAATCTACTAGCAGTACATGTCAATTCATAGGAACCAACTTGATCTCTTGGTTTTCTAAAAAGCAAGCTAGTGTAGCACTCTCTACCACTGCAGCCGAGTATATAGCCTTGAGTTTATGCATTACCCAAATACTTTGGATTAAACAACAACTTAGCGACTTTGGCATTAAATGAATAAGATTCTAATTTTCTGCGATAGCACAAATGCGATCAATCTTTCTTGGAATCTGGTACTTCATTCTAAGGTCAAACACATTGAAGTAAGATACCATTTCCTTCGAGATCATATTCAAAATGGGGACATAACATAGATCATGTAAGAACTGATCATCAGATAGCTGAAATCTTCACCAAACCCCTTAATCAAGCCACTTTTGAAAACTTACGAGCTAAATTAGGTATGAGGACTTACGATACCATTGCATAGTTCTATCTTTTG
The DNA here is from genome assembly GCA_036186865.1 of Eustoma russellianum. Lineage (NCBI taxonomy): Eukaryota > Viridiplantae > Streptophyta > Magnoliopsida > Gentianales > Gentianaceae > Eustoma > Eustoma russellianum. Next base: position 16,147,940 of record AP025066.1, on the reverse strand, counting down.
CATGATTTGCAAAATAAAGGAGGAGATAGAATAAGGACATGATTTCAGTTGGTAAGTCATGATTTGTATTTGAGTTGAATAATATGCTAAGTTTCAATTGGTATAAGTTTTGAGCAAAGGTCAAGGGAGAGAGTATAAGTTGAGGGAGAGTAGCGCATGAACACATATGAGAGGTGAAAGATTGAAAACGATTGGTATAAAATTGGTGAAACAATTGGCATAAAATTGGTGAAACAATTGGTCATTGGTGAGGTTTTCAAAACAATTCAATTGGTAAAAATTTGATATATAATTGTTAAAGAGTTGTGACATTAAAATCATATTAAGTTATTTTGAAAATCATCCAAAATGGGAAGAATGTTGATAAATATGTTTGGGTAATTTTTAAAGTCATGATTTTAAGTGGTGGATACTTAAAAATGTCACATGTGTTGTTATAAATGATTAAGAGTTGGAAAAATTAAGAAAAATGAAATCGATCTCTCAGGTTGTTGCATTTTGATCGATCGATGTACTTCGATCCCTCACATCGATCGATCCATGTAAGGCAGAGAAAATTCAAGACCTCACTGTGAGACATCGATCTCTAAACCTGAGACACATCGATCGATCGATGTACATCGAACCCTCACTTTGATCGATCGATGTAGGTCAGAGACAAACTCTGAAACTCACTGTGAGACAACGATCTCTGAAGCTAAGGAACTTCGATCGATCGATGTTTAGGGTTTTAGAAATATTTTTTTCTAAAATGTGATAAAATGGTTGTTATCATTTGTACGTGATTTATATATGTTCATTATGTTGATATTTTGACGATTACAAATGACTTGTGACTAATGTGCCTTGAAAGTTTCTATAACTTACCAAAAAGGGCAAAATTGGTATTTTGAGCTTTGTAGGAACATGATATGGTGGAAATACTTCAAGGACTTATTCTCATCTAATTTATCATGACAAAGGTGTTATTATATTCATTTCTGACCATCGGGGCTATTTCTAGAGTTTTCTCACACGAGGGGCATTTTGGTCATTTTACCCCTGAGGGTATTTTTGGTATTTTTACTAATAAAATCTCTTGAGTATATTATTATCTTCATTATGAAGCTTGTGTATGATCATTTTGAAGATTATTTGGTGGTTCTTTATCTTATTCTCTTAAATAATGATGTTATCGACGGTAGCGGAATATGTGATGAGTTGTGATGTCACATTCTATTTCTTTCTTGAAGACCATCTTCTATATGTTATTGGGAGATATTAATAATCATATTTCAGAGAATTGAAAGGTGTTAAATGTGTGGAAATAATCATACAAGAAGAAATATTGGGAATTTTGGTGTCACATGTTGACATAATCTTGTCAACTATTATTTGTTGATTTCTTCTTCAAAAATCTGAGTTGATGTACATATATATGTGTTGAAAAACATGTATATTCAGTTAGAGATGATGTGTTATTCATTTTATAGCTTGGTGACAAGTGGACCAACCAAAAAGGAGCTAGTTGGCAAAAGTTGCCAACTTGGACATTTCAAATAGTAGCCAACGGCTACTAAGGGTTTTTGGAGCTGTTTTTGGTTTAAATTCTTCAACTCCCACATGCCTATTCTTTTGCCAAGGAGTTGAGGGGATAGTGGAGTTGTTATGCCTTTTTATCCCACTACATTATCTTCAACATTTTCAAGACAAAATGTAGTAAAAAATTCGTCCAAGGTGATTTTCCAAGGTGGACCAATTATGTTGCTTCATTTTGCCATGTGTACAAGGTGATTAGGTGGCCAACCAATGATGTGAAGACACTTAAGCATTGATGATGAAGAAAGTGACACATTGGAGTTGTTATCTACAAGGCTCAACTCACACTATAAATAGGAGGCAAAGGTGAAGAAGAAGTACACTTGAAGCACACTTGAAAGCAATAGTCGATTTTTCTAGCTATCTTCTTCTTCTACTCATTCTTGATTCATTCTTTGTAGACAAGGTGTTCTTGTGATATTTGTTGTAGAGCTACAAGCCTCTTGTGTCTCATTTGTAACATTGATTAGCCAAATCTATAAGGCTACATCAATAGGTGATAGAGGTGTTGCAACCAAGAGTTACATAGAAGGTGTTCATCCAAGTCTTGAATAGGATTGGTGTTTAACCCAAGCATCAAGCTTGGATCTCGTTGTAATTTGTTTCATACCATAGTGAAATCCAAGAAAAGGTGTTCCTTGAGACTGGAGTAGGTCACATTGAACGAACCAGGATAAATTCTCAGTGTTCTTGTCATGTTTATAGATTTCTACGTTATGCCCGTTTTTCACTGCAGATTTCACACAATTTCTCACGTTTTGAAAAAATAGTTAAACACTTTCGAAATTCGTGATTTCTGGTGGCATTATACTTCAAGATGTTAACTTTCATTTCCAACAAGAATCACTTGATTTGAACAAGGGAAAGTTAGTCTTTCAGACTTTTCAATATAACTGCTCCAATCTGGCTGCAACCTGATCAGTTTTAGAAAACTTGAATTATATTTTAATCAAGAATTGTTTAAGGATAGGGCCTTTTAAAAACATAAACTAGACATTCTAAGGAGTGTTTTGACATAAAGTTCAACCTTTTTGGTTGAGTATTCAAAGAGAAACACATTTTCCAATTTCAGCAACATTTTGTCCAATTCTGTCAAGATTGACCATATAAATCTTTTTATTTGTTTGAAGGGACAAACAATCTTATTTTTGTCTCATTTTTTGGCAGAGTCTTTTCCACATATTGAAGTTAAGTTCTAGAAATTTTCATAATTTTTAGAGTTGTGTACAAAGATTTTTGAATTTTTCAAAAATGGTTTCTGAATTTGAGATGGTCTCAGATTCTGTTTTCAAAGGGGATTTTAATCAAGGGTAGTAGTGTAATTTCCGCTAATCACTATTCACCTCCACTCTAGTGGTGTTTATTGCAGGTGCGCAGTCCAACACTGACCGCTTCCATGCACTGGGCAAGTTTGTGCCATCTACCATGAGTGATGAGAAGCTGAAGATGCTCAAGTTGAAGATTGGTTTGAACTCCAGAATCCAGACCAGGATTGTATATGCCAGAGCCAGGAAGTTTGAGGAGTTATTGGAGGTTGGTAGGGAGGTGAGAGTGGCCTAAAGAAGGTCGCAGAGGAGAATAGGGGCAAGAGGCCCCGAGAGGAGTCTAGTTCAGGGAGAGCCGTGTGTTGGGTGAAGGTTCCCCGGCATCAGCCGATTGATCAGCGGGGTCAGACCATCCCAACAGCAGCCACCAATGAACATTGCGTCAGCACTGCCGTGCACTTACTGTGGGCTTACACACCCAGGTGAGTGTTGGAAGAAGACAAATCTCTGCTTCAGGTACGGCAAGACGGGACATTACGCCAGAAACTATCCAGAGCAGTAGCAGGAACTGCAGCCTCAGGGGGGACAGCAGAGGGAAAAGCCAAAGACGAACGCCCATGTTCACGTGATGACAGACACTGACGTCGAGGAAGCTAGTGACGTCATGACAGTTACATTTAGTTACGCACCATTTAATCTAACGTTAAACTAAATCATTTACCTATGTATGTTTTGCCATGTGATTAACCTAAAATATGTTAGGCGCAATCTTGATAAATAAAGTACACACCAATGTTTTATTCGACATTAAATCCAGCCACTCTTTTATTGCCCGGAGGTTCGTTAAGAACCTGGTTATTTTACCCGAGTGGCTTGAGACTCTGTACAGAGTTCAAACGGCAGGCGAACAAGTGATCATGTCCCATCATGAGTACAGGGAATGCAAGTTGGAGATGAATGATCATGAATTTACAGTGACGCTGATCCCGATACAAATACAAGACTTTGATATCATTCTGGGCATAGACTTCTTGACGAAATATCATACTACCATAGAATGTGTGCAGAAGCAGGTGAGCATCAGGGTTTCACACATGCAAGAAGTTGTTTTGCAGGGGAACTCTAAACTGGAGAAGGTGCCCATGCAGAGGTATTTAACCGCAGCACAGGCCCATCGTGCGCTGAAAAAGGGTGACGAAGGCTTCTTGGTTTGTACGCTAGATGCATAACAGCAGGTGTCATCCCTTGACATGATCCTACTCGTGAACGAGTTCAATAGCGTCTAACCTGATGAGTTGTCTGGATTAACGCCGAGTCGAGAAGTGGAGTTTGACATCAACCTTATCCCTGGAGCTGGAAGGCACCTTACCGTATGGCTCCGGTGGAACTAAAGAAACTGAAGGAGCAAATACATGAGTTATTGGATCGTAAGTTTATTCGTCCCAGAGTGTCGCCATGGGGAGCTCTTGTATTGTTTGTCAAGAAAAGGGACGAGAGCATGTGTCTGTGCATTGACTACCGAGAAATTAATAAGATCACCATCAAGAACAAGTATCATCTACCTCGGATCGAGGACCTCTTCAATCAACTAAAAGTAAGTTTTAATTACAGCAATGTTGATTGAAAAGATGCATTTCAATTTTAATCATGCCATATTGCATCTATACAGGGTGCAAAGGTGTTCTCAAAGATTGATCTTTGATCCGGATACCACCAGCTGAGGATTAAGGCAGAAGACGTGGCTAAGACTGCTTTCTGTAGCCGATACGAACACTACGAGTTTCTGATGATGCCGTTTGGACTGACCAATGCACCAGTCGCCTTTATAGATCTGATGAACACCATGTTCAGAGAGCAGCTGGATAGGTTCGTGGTTGTGTTTATTGATGATATTTTGGTCTACTCCCCTGACGAGGAGGCGCATATGAACCATTTGAAAAAAGTCCTGGAGATCCTTCGGTAGAAAAGGTTGTATGACAAGTTCAGTAAGTGTGAATTTTGGCTAAAGAGCGTAACTTTCTTGGGTCACGTGGTCTCAGAGGAAGGAATCTTGGTGCACCCAAAAAAGATTGAGGCGATCACGGAGTAGCCTAGACTGACCAATGTGACGGAGGTGAGGAGTTTTCTCGGGTTAGCAGGTTACTATAGGAAGTTCGTCGAGGGCTTCTCTACTATAGTCGTGCCTCTAAGCAGACTTACATAGAAAAAGACGAAGTTTGAGTGGACCGCTGATTGTGAAAGAAGCAAGAGAAGGTTAACCACTGCTCCTGCTTTGGCGCAGCCCTCCGGCTCAGAAGGGTTCGTCATTTACAGTGACGCGTCCAAGAATAGACTAGGATGCGTTCTTATGCAAGGAGGCAGAGTTATAGCCTATGCCTGACGACAGCTGAAACCCTATGAGCAGAACTATCTGACTCACGATCTTGAGTTAGCTACAGTGGTCTTTGCACTCAAGATTTGGCGGCACTACTTATACGGAGACAAGTGCGAAGTGTTCACCGACCACAAGAGTCTGAAGTATCTGTTCACCCAGAAAGAGCTGAATATGCGCCAGAGAAGGTGGTTAGAGCTGCTGAAAGACTATGATCTGACTATTAGATATCATCCGGGAAAGGCCAACCGTGTTGCTGATGCACTAAGTAGGAAGTCTGGTCACACCTGGCAGTCACCGTTGGAGCAAGAAATTGCCGAGTTTGATCTTAACAATGTAGATTCCACGACAAATGTTCTGGCGACACTAGTTATTACTCCTTCACTGATTGAGCGAATCAAGGAGGCTCAGAAGGATGATACGACACTCAGCGAGATCCGTGAGAGGATGATGACTGGTCAGGTTGACGGGTTTCAGATGCATAATGATGGCAATCTATGGTATCAGGAGAGATTATGTGTACCGGATGATGATGACCTGAGGAAGGAGGTACTGAAAGAGACACACCAATCCAAGATGTCTATTCATTCGAGCTCCTCAAAGATGTACAACGACTTGAGGAAGAACTATTGGTGGAGTGGTATAAATAGGCACATTGCAAAGTTTGTTGAGAGATGTCTTGTGTGCCAGCAGGTGAAGGCCAAGCATCAGCGTCTTGGAGGCCTTTTGTTGCCGTTGGGGTACCGGAATGGAAGTGGGAGCATATCACGATGGACTTTGTGATAGGGCTTCCCAAGACGAGGAACGGCAACGACATAATCTGGGTGATAGTCGATCGTTTGACCAAGTCCGCGCACTTTATATTGGTGTCTAGTAAGACCATGATGGAGAAACTGGTGACATTGTATGTCGATAATATTGTGAGTCTACAAGGTGCACCAGTGAGTATCATATCCGATCGAAATCTGAGGTTCACCTCTAGATTTTGGACAATCCATCAGAGGGTTATGGGGACCGAGCTACGATTGAGTATGGCATTCCATCCTCAGATCGACGGCCAGTCAGAGAGGACTATCCAGACTCTGGAGGACATATTGAGAGCTTGTGCCTTAGATTTCAAGGGGAACTAGGACAGTATGGTGTAGTTGATAGAATTATCCTACAACAACATTTATCACAACGCGATCGGAATGGCTCCATTTGAGGCATTATATGGGTGGAAGTGTAGATCACCGGTTTATTAGGACGAGGTCGACGAGAGGACTATCGCAGGGCCTGACTTAGTAGAGCATACTCGGGAGAAGATCAAGGTCATTCGGGATAGACTGAAGGCGGCGCAAGATCAAAACAAGAGTTGGGACAAGCTGAAAAGACGATCTCTGGAGTTCGTAGTAGGGGAGAAGGTCTACCTAAAGGTGTCTCCGACCAAGGGTGTGATGAGGTTCGGAGAAAAGGGTAAGCTAAGTCCTCACTACATTGGTCCGTACGGGGTACTTGATAGGATCGGCACCTTGACCTACAGAATTGATTTAACTCCAGCAGGTGCACAATGTCTTTCATGTCTCACAGATGAGGAGGTACATTCCAGACCCGAGTCATGTACTTGAGGCACAGCCACTGAAGGTGAGGAGCGATACCACGTATGAGGAGACCTTGGTCAGAATAGTTGATAAAAAGGGTCAGGTGCTAAGACGTAAGGTGATCCCATACGTTAAGGTTCAGTGATCTAATCATACAGAGCGCAAGGCAACCTGAGATTTAACAGACGGGTAGATGAGAAGAAATGCAAAGCAGTGTATATTTCCCTTCAAGGATAGCATCCATATATATATATATATATATATATATATATACACATCTCTAGCCAATCACCCTAACTATCAAATCCCATAATTGTAGGGATTGGATATCAAATCTCCTAACCTCATGATTCTTTCCTATCCTAACAAATCTTAGCATATCTCCTTAATCAAAGCTGATCCTAACCGCATCCTACTACATATATTATAATAGATACTACATTACAACTGTATATTCTAACAGCTTCAACTGTGGGAAGCAAAGGTACCGAAGCATCGAGTGTTGCAATACAAAAAAGAACAAGTCCAAGACGATTCTTGTCTAAGAAATGGAAAATCTGAATATGATAAATATGTTTTATCAAAGAATGCAATGTACTTAGGAAAAGGATATCACTGAGCGAATGTACAAAATGAATGTAATGGCACTTGTGCCAAAACCTATTTCACCCTCCAAGGCTAATAAAATTGCATCTATCTCTGGTTACTTGTTTGAATCTTCATGTTTATAAAATAAACGATTAGGACATGCAAATTACAAGTCAATTAAATGAATGATTAATTTAGAATCATTAAAGAAGTTGGAATTTAACCCTAATAAAAAATGTCAAATATGTGTTGAGACAAAAATGGCTAAAACACAATTTCTTCAAGTGTAATTCATACAGATTTCTGTAACTTAAAATGTGTCCAAATATGAGGAGGTAAGTGGTACTTTGTCATTTTTATCGACGATTGCACAAGATATTGTTAGGCAAGGCACTTGCATTATAAACCGAAGTTAAAAATTTATTTAGCAAACGAATAAATGCTATTTGTAGCCATTGAGGTGATAAATATGGTACACCATTTAATGACTTTTGTTCGGTGTTGCATGATTCATCAAACAACTGCACCATATACACCTCAATCAAATGGCATTCCTGAAGCAAAAAATTGAACCTTCAAAGAGATCATGAATGTGATGTTGATAGGCTTGGGTTTAGCTCAAACTTGTGGGAGGAACCTAACCGGTCAACCAACTTTATTCTAAACAGAATACCATCTAAAAGGATGAACATAACTTCATATGAGCTTTGGAAAGACAACAAGTCTTGCTGCAAATACTTAAAGGTAGGGGGTGTTTGGCTAAGATAGTAGTACTCAAACCCGGATAAGTAAAAATCTGGCCTAAAATGGTTAATTGTGTATTCATTTGATAATCCAATAAGAGTAGTCTATATTGATTCTTTGTGCTCAAAGCTGACATTAACATGAAAATCTTATCATTGAATTGAGGAATGCATTGTTCTTTGAAGATTTCTTTCCAAGAAATGATAAAAATAGTGAAGAAACAAGTTCAAGCAAACGTTAGATTCTGCTAAAAACGATTCCCAAGAAAGTCAAGAACAACATCGTAGCAAGCGAGCCATGACCTCAACTTCTTTTGATCCTAATTTTCTTGTCTACATAGTAGAAAATGACCCAGGGACATTCACTGAGGCAATGTTGACTTCAGAATCTTCCTTCTAAGAATAAACGATAAACAACGAAATAAAATTTGTCATGCAAAATCATACTTGGGAGTTGGTTAATCTTATGTCAGAAAATAAACCACTAGTTGTAAATGAATTTTGAAAAAGAATTTGAAAGAAAATGGATCCATGCACATGTCTACACTGGTAGCCTTCGATTATTGACAAAAGAAAGGTCTTGATTTTTTTTTTAATACCTTCAGACCAGTAACAAGGATTACTTCTACAAGTGTTGTAGTTGCTATTTCAGTAGTCTGTAACTTTGAAATCCACCATATTGATGTTAAAGTTGTTCTCCTAAACGATGAGTTAGAAGAAGAAATCTATATGTAAGAACCCAAAAAGTTCATCATCCCAAGACAAGAAAATAAGGTGTATAGACTTGTTACTTCCTTATTGATTACCGAGACAAGCACATATTGTCTTGATTTATAATAAAGGCTAGCCAATTCGAGACATCAAAATTACTGATTAGCTGAGTGAATCTAATACTACATTACTAGAAAAAGTTCAAAGGCAGAAGTAACCTATTCTAATACAGTATTTTCTTGTATGCTTTCTGTTTGGAGACTGCATTTGCATGTCCGTTAATTTCCATTCGTATGAGGATTGTTGGAAGATTTGGACCTGAACCCTATTTATTTCCATTGCCAAAAATTGTTGAACTTAAGTTGTTTTGATTATCAATGAGAACTAAAATATTTATAAGAAAATGATTTCAAGATTTCAAATTATTCAATTTTGGTATTGGATGAACCAGATTTATACTAGGAGTAAAAATATGAGTCTTTGAACAAAGTCACGGTGGTTGAGAATTATCTATATATATGGAAGCATTAGCTTTCTGAAAAGCTTCATGAATCTGCATGTCTCTCTCTCTCTTTTTAAAAAGAAAAAAGAAAAAGAAACTTTCAACTTAAAGTGCTACAAAATATCCCCGTATGTCATGATCATAGAACTTACTTTTGTTTTAGTAACTTAGTTAAGATACTTAATTATTTTTTGATTTGTGTGAGAAAACATCAAAATTAAAATAATAAAAATGATAATTTTTGAAGTAATGATTTCAGAAAGTAGGATAAAAGGTAAAAAAAAAAAAAAGCTATAGTGAAAACAAACTGGCACTATAATTACAGTTGAAGGTTGGTAATTTTAAAGCGAACTAACAAGCAAGTAGTTTAAGGTCGCTGATTGTTTCCAGAATCATTTGACTACCACAACATTACCCTATTGTTTTAGAGGCTCCCGCCTATCACAGTGTATAGAGAGTCAGATGTACGCAACCATACCTATATGTTAAAAGCACACATATGTTGTTTTCTGATGATCTATAATGAAAATTGCATCAAGCTGTGTCGACCAGCTGATACTTCACAATATAAGAAGCGCAGCCAATTTAGTGAGTCATTTTTTTTTTATATCATCATATTTTAAAGTCAAAAAAGTATGTTATTAAGTCCATTAGAAATGAAAAGAAATCATTTGCCATAGACTATATATATAATATAGAGAGAAAGAGAGATAGAATAACATACGCATACAGATAGCCATAAGTTGCGGAAGTTGACAATTTCTTCTACAATGATAAAGTTGCAAGTGTAAGACCAAGTCCACTGAGTGGATTTCTCTAGCATAAAATAAATAATAAATATAACACCATGTAAAAGGGCACAATTCCTTTTTGTTTAACCGTCAACGAAACATTGTGCATCCAATCATCTTAGATTAGTTAGTGTAGCGCCCCGACCCGGACAGCGGATCCGAACCGGTGCACCCGTCGTAGCTTACTAAAAAGACTACAAGACGTCTCATCTCTCGAATACACATCATCAATGACGTAAGAGAATAAGCACGGAGACACGTGCAAAATAAAATCTAAATCATCCAAATCCGTATTCCCAAAACATAAGTAAATAAAGTAGCTCATGGACGCAGCCATCTAAGTCTTCAAATGAATGAGAGAAACTGAAATAATATGAAACAGTTTTGAACAATTCCAAATATGGACACTGAACATCCCATTCCGTCCACTCACTGTCGTCCTCTATGAATATCATGTCATAACTGGGCTCATCTGCAAAACAACGGTAGCACCCTTAGCGAAAAACGCTAGCAAGTAATCCGCTTATAAGACATACGGGATCAACGCACGGCAAGACATGAGTAATATTTAAATCAAGGGGTTGATGGGGCACATGTCTTGTATAACTTCCAGAATATATATTTATAGCATAACAGAATAAGAACAAGAATTAATAAGCATTCAACAATTCAATAGCAATCCAATTTCAATTCAATCGTACTGTAACGACTCTCGTGATGCATGGCAGTTCAAATCATGCACTAAACTACACAAACCCCAAATGCTTATGCTTCACTTTTCAAATCAGTGCAATGCATGTCACATTGTCCGTTCACATAACTTTATACCCTGTGGTGGGCCACAGCTTGTCTTTATACCCTGTGACGCACCACAGCTTAACTTTATACCCTGTAATGTGCCACAGCTTGTCTTTATATCCTATGACACATTACAGCTCACTTTATACCCTGTGATGGTTACAGCTTGTCTTTATACCCTGTAACGCATCACAACTCGTTTCGCAAACTTTATACCCAGTGCCGAGGCACAGCTCTTATCAAAACATAATGCAAATGCTAGTGCCATGATGCAAAAATGCACGACTTCTCATCATTCAATCACATTCAAATGTCAATCAATCATTCGAGAATCACCTCATTCATACACTCGAGCGTATCCTTTCTGACAAGTCAACATCACCTAAACATTCATTCTAGAACCCAAAGGATAATGTAAGAATCCTCACATTCCTCTTTTTGAACTCTGTAGAGCCTCCTACGTTCATTCCTAACCCCTTAGGTCATTTACGTTGAAGTCCGATTCAAATACCCTACGAAATATCCACCGTTGATTCACCATCTTAAGTCGTGTTCCCAAGGCTTAGACTAACCTCAGTCAGGTCCTAAGAAGTCCCTAAGGTCACCCAAAGGATCCCCTCACTTGCCTCTTTCTTCCCTTATTCTCCCACAAAACTGGTTGACATCATCCCCTACATCGATCGATCGATGTCACTTCATACCCTCACATCGATCGATCGATGTCCATCAGAATACTTACTATCTAACATCATACCCAACATCGATCGATCGAAGTACTTCATACCCTCACATCGATCGATCGATGTCCGTCAGAATACTTACTGTCTAACATCATACCCTACATCGATCGATCGAAGTACTTCATACCCTCATATCGATCGATCGATGTCTACGATTCCAGAAAAGAAATTCTGCGATTTCTGCAAAAACTGCAGAGCCAAAACTCCAATTGATCCCAAGCTTCATACCAAGCATCCCACGCCTAATCTCTGCTATAATCTCATGCTTAAACTACAAATTGAACACTACACACATATCAGTCAAAGATTCAAGCCTAAAACTCAAATCATCCACCAAAACAAACCCAAAAATCCTACCTTTCACTATCTTCTCCCCTCAACCGAATATAGCATCAAAGAGAGGGTTCAAGGGATTGGGATTTGCAAGATTTCACGTAATCAACAACAACAACGAAGGATTTTCAATATATAGTGGCCAAATCTCGAAACCAAAACACATAAAGCACACATAGATTCACAGAAAGAAACTACTGCATGGTGATCCACTTTGATATCAAAAATAGGGTCTTTTCTCTTTCACAAATCGTAGGAACTTATAAGATGATTACTTGCCTTTGGTTACTCGAAGATGGATTGAAGAGCGGACGAAGAACGGATTGAAAAACTTGAAGGCTTCTTCACCTAGGGTTGGAGAAGAGGGAATCACCTATGGGAGAGGAATAGAGGGAGCGTCGGTTTTCTTTTCTGAAACTGAAGAGAAACTGACGTTCTGTCAGTTTTGATATGAGAAAGGATGGAATTTGAGTTTCTAAATTATATCTTGTTATCTTATTTATCTTAAATAATAAAATTCTAATATTCAATTCTAGATTAAATATTACTTAATTCTATCATTTATTCCCTTAATAAGTACTAATAAATCTATTATTCAATTTTTAATTTATTTCTATTGATTGTCATTAATCGCATTTAATATTCTTTTTTTCCTCAAATTATTTTACGGAGGGTGCGGGGCATAACATTCCACCCCCCTTACAAAGAGTTTCGTTCTCGAAACTGACGTACCTTATTGGAAGAGGTGTGGATATAACTCCTTCATTTGCTCCTCAAGCTCCCACGTGGCTTCACGCTCCGTATGATTACTCCATTGAACTTTAACATACGGAATCACACGCTTGCGTAGAACTTGGTCTTTCTTATCCACAATCTTCACTGGAGGTTCTTCATATGTGACATCTTCTCTAACATCCAATGGTTGGGCCTCAAGGATATGACTAGGATCCGATACGTATTTTCTCAGTTGAGACACATGGAATACGTTATGGACTTGCGACAAACTCGGAGGCAAGGCTAATCGATATGTTCTTTCACCAACTTTACCAAGCACCTCGTATGGACCAATATATCGAGGGCTTAGCTTACCTTTCACCCCAAATCTCGCAATTCCCTTAGTAGGTGAGACTCGTAGATAAACCTTTTCTCCTTCCTCAAACTCCAAGGGTCATCTTTTAGTATCGGCCCAACTCTTACTGCGGTCTTGCGCCATCCTTAGCCTCTCTCTTATGATTTTCACTTTCTCAATTGTCTACTCGACCAACTCCGGCGCTGTGATCGTTCTTTCTCCAACTTCGTCCCAACAAACCGGGGACCTGCACTTGCGTCCGTATAGAGCCTCAAACGGTGCGATGCTAATCGCGCTGTGATAGCTGTTATTGTATAAGAACTCCATCAGCTTTAACATGCTATCCCAGTTTCCTTTAAAATCCAAAACACAAGCTCTCAACATGTCCTCTAAAGTCTGGATTGTCCTCTCCGACTGTCCATCTGTCTGAGGATGATAGGCGGTACTCATTCTTAGCTCGGTACCCATCGCTTTCTGAAATGCCCTCCAGAACTTAGAAGTAAACTTGGGATCACGGTCCGATACAATACTGATGGGGACTCTATGCAAGCTCACAGTGTTATCCACATATATGTTGGACAATTTCTCATAAGAGATACCATGTGGCATAGCTATGAAATGGGCTGTCTTCGTCAAGCGGTCTACAATTACCCAAATCATCTCATTCCCATTTCTGTTTTTGGGTAACCCCATCATGAAGTCCATAGTCACGTGCTCCCACTTCCATTCGGGAATCTCTAGTGGCATCATCAAACCACCAGGCCGTTGATGTTTAGCTTTGACTTTTTGACACATTAGACACCTTTCAACATACTCCGTGATAGTTCTTTTCATTCCTATCCATCAATAATTCCTTTTGAGGTCTTTGTACATTTTTGTGCTCCTGGGGTGGATAGACATTCTCGAGTTATGCGCTTCGTGAAGCAATTCCCTTCGAAGTTCATCATTATCTGGTACGCACAACCGATTCTGAAACCATAGACTTCCATCTCCTCCCAATTGGAAATCTTTTACTGGTCCCATAGACAATTTGTCGCGGATTTCTCTCAGTGCTGTGTCATCATACTGCGCTCCTTTAATTCTGTCTACCAAGTCTGGGCTGATAGACAGAGCTGTAAAAACATTCGCCACTGAGTCTATAACATCCAGATAAAACTCTTCGATCTCGCGCTCTAAAGGAGACTGTCTTGCGTGGCTAGATTTTTGGGTCAACGCGTCTGCCACTCTATTTGCTTTACCTGTATGGTAGTTGATGGTTAGGTCGTAATCTTTAAGTAATTCTAACCATCTCCTTTGTCTCATGTTATGCTCTTTCTGCGAGAATAAATATTTTAGGCTCTTGTGGTCAGTGAACACGGCACACTTTTCTCCATATAAGTAGTGTCTCCAGATCTTAAGGGCGAACACTACTGCTGCGAGTTCTAAGTCATGCGTCGGATAATTCTGCTCATATGGTTTCAACTGCCTCGACGCGTACAAAATAACTCGTCCATTTTGCATCAAGACACAACCTACAAAACAGAAAGTTAGTTTAAGACTGGCATATGTATATACATGCATTAGTTGTAATGATATACATACCTAGTCCTTTCTTGGACGCATCACTATAGATCACGAAACTGTCGGTGCTGGAGGGTTGCGCCAACACCGGGACAGTGGTCAATCGCTTCTTGAGCTCAGAAAAGCTCTGCTCGCATTCAGCAGTCCATTCAAACTTAGTCTTCTTCTGGGTAAGTCGACTCAATGGAACTGCTATTGTTGAGAATCCCTCAACAAACTTCCTATAGTAGCATGCCAAGCCTAGGAAGCTTCTGACTTTGGTCACGTTTGTAGGTCTTGGCCACTCAGTAATGGCTTCTATTTTCTTAGGATCCACAGAGATCCCGTATCCGAAATCACATGACCGAGAAGGCTACACTTCTTAGACAAAATTCACATTTGCTGAATTTGGCATATAGCTTCTGTTGCCTCAGAATTCCCAACACCACTCTTAGGCGTTATGCATGGGATTGTTCATCAGGGGAGTAAACTAAGATATCGTCGATGAACACCACAACGAATTGGTCTAGTTGTTTTCGGAACACAGTGTTCATCAAGTCCATAAAAGCTGCTGGGCATCAGTCAATCCGAAAGGCATCACCAAAAACTCATAATGCCCATATCGAGTTCGGAAAGCTGTTTTAGGAACGTCACCTACTTTCACGAGCAACTGATGATACCCCTGGCGAAGGTCAATCTTTGAGAACAACCGGGCATCTTTCAATTGGTCAAATAAGTCATCAATCCTTGGCAGAGGATATTTGTTCTTAATGGTGATTTTGTTCAACTCGCGGTAATCAATGCATAACCACATGCTGCCATCTTTCTTCTTCACAAACAGTACTGGAGCTCCACACGGTGACACACTGGGGCGAATCAACTTCTTATCTAACAACTCCTAAAGTTGTCTCTTTAGCTCCTTAAGTTCAGCTGGAGCCATTCTGTAGGGTGTCTTAGATATAGGCTCGGCTTCGGGAATCAAGTTAATCTCAAACTCCACTTCTCTTGATGGCGGAATTCCCGGCAAATCATCCGGAAACACGTACTTAAATTCATTGATTACCGGAATCTGATCTACGAAGGGAACTTCTTGATTCGCGTCTAACGCATATACCATAAGTCCCTCTGCTCGCTTCTTCAAAGCCTTGAAAGCCTTAATCGCCGTCAAGTATATCTTCTTCGGGGCTTTGGTTAACTTGACGTTTCCTTGTACCGTTATTTCATTCATTTCAGAGTCCTTAACTGTCACTTGCTTAAGTCTGCAGTCAATATTGACATGATACTTGGTCAGCCAATCCATGCCCAATATCACATCAAAATCCTTCATCGTAATTGGAACCAACGTAACAGAAAATACCTTCCCATCCAACTCCAATTCACAGTCCTTATACTGGTGATGTGAAACCAATACTTGTTCACCAGCTGTCTGCACCCTGAAGGGGGTTTCAAGCCATTCGGGTAGACAGTCGAGTCCTTTGACGAACCGCTTAGAAATGAATGAGTGACTCGCTCCACTATCAAATAATACGTTTGCAGGCACTTTATTAACTAGAATCGCACCTAAACACAAAAAGTGTAGCACATAAAGGTTTTCACGTATAACACATTTAATTTCCAACTTAAACGACTAAAATTCAACTTAAACAACTAATATTTAACTTAAGTCGTACCTGTTACAAAGTCCGTGCTCTCCTGCACTTCGGCATCCGTCATTGCATGGACTCTGGCATTGGTCCTGGGCCTATCTCTCTGTTGCTGTGATGGCCCGGCGTCTCCCTGTGGCTTTTGCTTCCACTCGGGACAATCTTTGATTCTGTGGCCCGTCTTGCCACACTTAAAACATGCTCCCGTTTGCTTCCAACACTCACCTACATGATTTTTCTGACAATGGGGGCACACACCGGGCGCCTGACGATCAGGCTGATTCTGTTGTGGTGCCCTCTGAAACGGTCCTGTCTGACCTTTTCTGGGAATTTCGACCCAACGTCCGGGTCTACCTCCACTCCTATCATCCCGTGGTCTCTTGCTTGTTTCGTCACGAGCCTCT
Organism: Eustoma russellianum; assembly: GCA_036186865.1. Lineage (NCBI taxonomy): Eukaryota > Viridiplantae > Streptophyta > Magnoliopsida > Gentianales > Gentianaceae > Eustoma > Eustoma russellianum. The sequence goes on along the minus strand of AP025066.1, from coordinate 16,131,285 downwards.
CTAGGCTGCGACCTGCGCATGTCACTCTCCACACGGTAACAAGCATCCAGCATCTCCTCAAATGTTTTCAGACTAGAGCCTGCTATAGTCGTCCGAATGCGGGGGTTCAACCCTTGCTCAAACTTGAGCATCTTCATCCTGTTGTTTTCCAGCACAATGGGCGTGAACTTCTCCAAGGCATGGAATCTGTCAGCATAATCTGAAATGGACATTATTTCTTGCTCCAACTTGTCAAACTGCCTCATATTCTCCAAAATGGCAGTCTCTGGTACATAATAGTCCTTATACGCCTCAACAAAGTGTCTCCACAAGATAGGAGGGGTCATCTTGGGTAGCATACCATTCCACCAAGCGTCAGCCCGGCCACTCAGCAAGGGTGTGGCCACATCCACCTTGAGCTCTTCAGGCATTTGTACCAGCCTGAAACATTTCTCAACCTCATCCAGCCAAAATTCTGCCACCTCTGGGTCAGTGGTCCCCTTGAAGGTTGGGGCATGCATCTTTCGCATCTCCCCAATGTAATACCTTATGCCATGCTGAGGTGGTGGTGAAGAGGAGAATGTTGCTGCTACTAAGAAACACTCTGTCAATCACTGTGATCGCATCCATCAGCGCTTGGGGCATTACCATTTGTGGTGGCGGAGGATTGTCATTTCCATTACTGCCATTTCCTTGGTTTTCTCTTCTGGGAGGCATTGTCTGCAAAATCAACGCTTATTAGCATTCAGTCATTCCAAAGATAATACTGAAAGCCCTTATGCATTGTACCAAACGGGACCCGTAAACTAAAAGAAAAAAATAACGTTTATTGATTAAATTTTATTGCGCTCGCACACACCCAGCCCAAGTCATCCTATATCTAGAATCTGATGCTTAGACCTATGGATCAACTTATGGTCAAAATCATAGCTTAGAACTCTATATGACATAACTTAGGTCTCCGAGGTAGATCTGAAGCCTAGGCTCTGATACCACCTGTAGCGCCCCGACCCGGACAGCGGATCCAAACTGGTGCACCCGTCGTAGCTTACTAAGAAGACTACAAGACGTCTCATCTCTCGAATACACATCATCAATGACGTAAGAGAATAAGCACGGAGACACGTGCAAAATAAAATCTAAATCATCCAAATCCGTATTCCCAAAATATAAGTAAATAAATTAGCTCATGGACGCAGCTATCTAAGTCTTCAAATGAATGAGAGAAACTGAAATAATATGAAACAGTTTTGAACAATTCCCAATATGGACACTAAACATCCCATTTCGCCCACTCGCCGTTGTCCTCTATGAATATCATGTCATAACTGGGCTCAACTACAAAACAACGGTAGTACCCTTAGCAAAAAATGCTAGCAAGTAACCCGCTTATAAGACATACGGGATCAACGTACGGCAAGACATCCGTAATATTTAAATCAAGGGGTTGATGGGGCACATGTCTTGTATAACTTCCAGAATATAGATTTATAGTATAACAGAATAAGAACAAGAATTAATAAGCATTCAACAATTCAATAGCAATCCAATTTCAATTCAATCGTACTGTAACGACTCTCGTGATCCATGTCAGTTCAAAGCATGCACTAAACTACACAAACCTCAAATGCTTATGCTTCACTTTTCAAATCAGTGCAATGCATGTCACAATGTCCGGTCACATAACTTTATACCCTGTGGTTGGCCACAGCTTGTCTTTATACCCTGTGACGCACCACAGCTTAACTTTATACCTTGTAATGTGTCACATCTTGTCTTTATACCCTATGACAAATTACAGCTCACTTTATACCCTGTGATGGTTACATCTTGTCTTTATACCCTGTAACGCATCACAGCTCATTTCGCAAACTTTATACCCTGTGCCGAGGCACAGTTCTTATCAAAACATAATGCAAATGGAAGTGCCATGATGCAAAAATGCACGACTTCTCATCATTCAATCACATTTAAATGTCAATCAATCATTCGAGCCTCACCTCATTCACACACTCGAGCGTATCCTTTCCGACAAGTCAACATCACCTAAACATTCATTCTAGAACCCAAAGGATAATGTAGGAATCCTCACATTCCTCTTTTTGAACTCTGTAGAGCCTCCTACGTTCATTCCTAACCCCTTAGGTCATTCACGTTAAAGTCCGATTCAAATACCCTACGAAGTCTCCACCGTTGATTCACCATCTTAAGTCGTGTTCCCAAGACTTAGACTAACCTCAATCAGGTCCTAAGAAGTTCCTAAGGTCACCTAAAGGATCTCCTAGCTTCCTTCTTTCTTCCCTTATTTTCTCACAAAACTGGTTGACATCATCCCCTACATCGATCAATCGATGTCACTTCATACCCTCACATCGATCGATCGATGTCCATCAGAATACTTACTGTCTAACATCATACCCTACATCGATCGATCGAAGTATTTCATACGACGGACATCGATCGATCGATGTCCGTCAGAATACTTACTGTCTAACATCATACCCTAAATCGATCGATTGAAGTACCTCATACCCTCACATCAATCGATCGATGTCTACGATTCCAGAAAAGAAATTCTGCGATTTCTGCAAAAACTGCAGAACCAAAACTCCAATCAATCCCAAGCTTCATACCAAGCATCCCACGCCTAATCCCTGCTATAATCTCATGCTTAAACTACAAATTGAACACTACACACATATCAATCAAAGATTCAAGCCTGAAACTCAAATCATCCACCAAAACAAACCCAAAAATCCTACCTTTCACTCTCTTCTCCCCTCAACCGAATATAGCAGCAAAGAGAGGGTTCAAGGGATTGGGATTTGCAAGATTTCACGTAATCAACAACAACAACGAAGGATTTTCAATATATAGTGGTCAAATCTCGAAACCAAAACACATAAAGCACACATAGATTCACGGAAAGAAACTACTGCATGGTGATCCACTTTGATATCAAAAATAGGGCCTTTTCTCTTTCACAAATCGTAGGAACTTATAAGATGATTACTTGTCTTTGATTACTCGAAGACGGATTGAAGAACGGACGAAGAACGGATTGAAAATCTTGAAGGATTCTTCACCTAGGGTTGGAGAAGAGGGAATCGCCTATGGGAGAGGAATAGAGGGAGCGTCGGTTTTCTTTTCTAAAACTGAAGAGAAACTGACGTTCTGTCAGTTTTGATATGGGAAAGGATGGAATTTGAGTTTCTAAATTATATCCTATTATCTTATAAATCTTAAATAATAAAATTCTAATATTCAATTCTAGATTAAATATTACTTAATTCTATCATTTATTCCCTTAATAAGTACTAATAAATCTAGTATTCAATTCTTAATTTATTTCTATTGATTGTCATTAATCGCATTTAATATTTTTTTCCTCTAATTATTTTACGGAGGGTGCGGGGCATAACCGTTAGTAAGTTTAGAATATATAAAAAATAATTATTAGTCAACTTAATAGTTTTTTAAAGAAACAAATATAACATACACAAGCAAGTAATGTGAGATATAATAAATGGGAGGCATCCGAATTTGTTAATATGCAGAAATTAGTATGCTAGACCATCTTAGGATTCGTTATTGATAAACACTCCTTCTAAAATCTTATATAATATTGTTAACATATTTCTTGGTGTATTCCATTTGTCTTATTCCTGATGTAGAGGTAAATATATTATGCATTATCACTATTTGGCTCATACCATCATCTCTGTATACCATGCGGGTTTGAGTCTGAACATTTTGTGGACACCAAGTACTATGTCTTCTATGTAAAAATTCGATAAATGGTCATGATTTGTTTTCTCTACGAAGCTTATGCGGTGGACAGTGGAGGTCTTCGGAGTTATGATACAACCTTTTAGATCTAATATTACGTTGATGACGATGAGATTGTAGAAAAGATAGTCCAACTCCGAAAACTCATTCACAGGCCTAAGAAAAAGATTTGTTCTAAGGTCGTTAATTTTAAGATTATGAATAAGAATGCTACATAATTTAATAATTATTATCATCAAAAGTGTAGATAAGAGACTTTCTTTTATTTTTTTTAATAAAGGACTCATGATTTATGATGCTTAACGATAATATCATATAGCGACATTGACAATACTTTAACTCTGCTTACTTGGGGAAAAAAGGTGAATTACGCCTATTTACATATGAGCTTGATTTGGCCCTAGATCTGGCGTTGAAAAGTATTTCTACCGGGTAAAAAAAATTTTGCCCATTTTTAATAATTCCCCTAAGATTAAGAAACAAGTTACATTGAAGCGTACACCATAAGAATCAAGATGGTCATAGTTTTCATTGTATTTTTCTTTTGTCATGGTGAATAGATACACCGTCTTTTTATTTATCAAGACAAATATATTTTGTGTGTGAAAAAATGGAGAATGCATTCACTCGGTGAATATATCAATAAATATAGTATTGAAGATATTTTTTATATCCCAGAAAACTTTTCAGTCGGTGTCAATATATGAATTAGAAAGGCTTCTTACACCATGATCAAAAACTTTTTTAAACATTTATGCTTTCTTGTCAAAATAATATAATTAACGGCGGACATTAACGTAGATGTTTTTAATGGACTAGTGGAAATCAAAGATCTCATCCAAAAGAAGAAGAGATTTGATAATACGTTTTGAGATTTAATCACTAAAATAATCAGTACAAGATGGGTACTTGAGGTTGGAAAGTCACACCTTCAAGATTGATTTGTATGTTGCAAAGATACTTTGGAGTTGAAGAAAGGGTTAGAAAGGAAAAGGATTATAAGAGGATGGTTGAATCAAATTGGTGCAAGAGACTATTGCCTCACATGTTTCTTGAGGCCAAGACCTATGAGGAGATGCAAAGAAAAAACACTGAGGTTGAGGTTGGAATCAGTCTCACACAAAGAGGAAATAAGATGAATCAATCAGAAGTTTAATCGTCTTTTGTTATTTAATTGTAAAACATTTGATATTTGTTTGTTTATATTACTCTCCTCATTCAAAAATATTGGTCCAATTTACTTGGCATACAGTTTTAAGAAACATCATTAAAGACAATGCTTTTATCTTGATTTGCCTATTATACCCTCCATGCTAAAACATGTTTTTCCTCTGCTGTATTAAATGCAATGGTGATGACAAATGTACTATAGGAACTTTTAGTGTTAGTGCACTTCCACTTTTACAAAGTCACAATATGTTTGGGACAATCCAAAATAGAAAGTGGATCAATATTTTTAGGATGGAAGGAGTAATATGTTTACGTGATGCTTATCGTATTATGCAAATGAAGAACGTATAGTTTCACACATACACCGTCTTAATGGTGTCTTGGACACCGTATACTGTTATTGTTAACATCGTTTACACAGTGTATAAATGAATCTATCAAGTTTGAAGATTTAGCACAACGTATATAAACCGTTTTAACAGTGTTAGTGTTGTAATAGTTTGTAAAGGCAATGGGATGAAGAATGGGTGCATGAGATCAAAGATGATGGTGAATAGGTGTTTAAATAAGCAAGAATAACTTGACTCATGACTTGAATCGATCCATGTGTCAAATGGATAGATCCATGTGGCTTGAAAATGAAGTTGAGTATACTGCCGGACATAGATCGATCACATCGATCGATCGATGTCACATACATCGATCGATCGATGTATTCTGGATGCAGAGTTGAAACTTTCTGTCCAACATAGATCGATCGAAGTGACTTCGATCGATCGATGTGACAGATCGATGTTGGTCAGAATGGAATTGGAGCTTACTGTGAGACATCGATCGATGACATCGATCGATTGATGTCCTGACAGAAGTGACTTTTCATGAAAAATCACAACTTATGCATCAAGGGACATGTCCAATCTCCATACAACTGTCTTGAATGGCTGAATGGAGTTTGAAAGCCTATAAATAGGCTGTCATAACACATTCTTCAAGACATCTTGTACCCAAGTTGAATCTTGCATCCTATATTCTTCTTCTAATTTTATTTCACTCTTGTTCAAGAAAGTTCATTGAATCTCAATCTTATTTGCTGAGGATTAGAGATTGTGTTGGATGTCGTATCCTAGGAGGAAGTTTGCCTATAACCCTGCAGCATCTAGTGGGGGCAAATATTCCTTACGGAAAGTGGTATACACGCCTCAAGCCAAGCTTCTTCACGAATCTCTTCTCTTGATCATTGTCTTGTTTCCTCAATTTCATAACAATCGTAAGGAATATTTGAGATGGATTCAAAGACATTCTTAAATCAAGAGAGCATGAAGCTTGATCGATTTGATGGCACCAACTATCTTTGCTGGAAGGACAAGATGTTGTTCCTCCTGACTGCACTTCAGATTGGGTATTGTCTAGACCCAAATTTGAAGGACCTGCCGACCCCACAAGAAGATGACTCCGAGGAGGTGAAAGCCGCTTGGAGGAAGAGGCATGAGGATAACATGTTGTGCCGAGGGCATATCCTCAATAATCTGTCAGATTGTATCTACGATCTGTTTACGGCAACGTCATCACCAAAAGAGATATGGAACGCCTTGGAGTTCAAGTACAACAACGAGAAACAAGGCGCGGATAAATTCCAGGTGATGAAATATTTTAATTTTAAGATGGTTGAAAATTTTTCAATCATGGACCAAGTGCACGAGTTGCAGGTCATTGTTTTTAAACTGAAAGAATTGGGTGTAGAAGTTTCTGAGGCATTACAAGTAGGAGGGATAATAGCTAAGCTTCCCCCTAGTTGGAATGACTACAGGAAGAAATTACTATACTCAACCAAATCCTTTTCCCTTGAACAATTTCAAAAGCATTTGCGAATTGAAGAAGAGACAAGGAGTCTTGTAAAGAGACATGTCTCTGACGAAAGGGAAACCAGGGAGTTTGGTTGGAAGCAAAAGAAAAAACTCTGATGTATCTGAATCCATTGACAAGACAGAATCCAAGAAAGGCAAAAGATGCTATAATTGTGGCAAGAAAGGACACCTCAAGAAGGACTGTTGGTTTCGAAAGAAACAAAAACAGGGCGGTAGTTTCCAAAATGTCAACAATGCAAATATGGTAGACATTGGAACCAATCAACTGGTTGCAATGGTCTTCGGGTTGCATGTTGGCAGGGTAACGGAACTGCATATGGCTACGAACAAAATCACAAGTGGTTGGTGGTTCGATTAGGGTGCAACAGTGCATGTATGAAACAACAAGGATCTATTCAAGAGCTACCATGTTGTGGATGATAGCCAGCAGGTTCTTATGGGTAACCACAGCGCCACCAGAGTCTTGGGTAAGGGTAGTGTAGAGTTAGACTTTACTTCGGAAAAGAAGTTGTTATTAGTCAACGTTCTACATGTACCCGAGATTTCTAAGAATCTCGTTTCTGCTAGTCTTGTTTGTAGAAATGTATTCAAGATTGTAATGGAGGGGGACAAAATTATATTGTCAAGAATGGTATCTTTGTCGGCAAGGGTTATGCTTGCGACGGGATGTTTAAGTTGAGTATCAATAAAAATTCCGCAGTTTGTGTTTACTCTGTTGATTCTTCTTTTTCATTGTGGCATGATAGACTTGCTCATATTAGTAGTACTACTATTAAATTCATGTCTAAGCATGCCTTGATTTCCTGCAAAGATGAAAATGAAAGAACATGCGAAGTATGCATACAAGCTAAGATGACAAAGAAACCGTTTCCGAAAGTAGAACGGAAAACCGATCTCTTAGAACTTGTTCATTCGGATATTTGCGAATTGAATGGAGTTTTGACCTGAGATGGGAATCGATATTTCATAACTTTCATTGATGATGCCTCCAGATATACATATGTACATTTGCTAAGGCATAAAGATGAAGCCTTTGACATGTTCAAAGTCTATAAAATGGAAGTTGAAAATCAATCGGGATTGAAAATCAAAGTCCTAAGAAGTGATCGTGGTGGTGAATACTTTCCTCTTGAATTTAATCAATTCTGTGAGGAGAATGGTATCATACATCAGAAAAGTGCACCTTACACACCCAACAAAACGGTTTGGCTGAAAGAAAGAATAGAAGTATAGTTGACATGTTAAATGCAATGTTAATAAATGCTGGTTTGCCAAAGAATTTGTAGGGAGAAGCCTTGTTAACGGCTTGTCACATTCATAATAGAATTCCTTCTAAAAAGTTTAAGGTTTCTCCATACGAATTATGGAAGAGACGAAGACCAAATCTAAGTTATCTTAGAGTTTGGGGTTGTCTAGCCTATTATAGAGTTCCGGATCCGAAGAGGACTAAGTTGAGGCCAAAAGCTCTTAAAGGTGTCTTTATTGAATATGCCGAAAACTCTAAAGCATATAGGATTCTAGATTTAGAATCCAATGTGGTTGTTGAATCTAGAGATGTTGAATTTCTTGAGAATAAATTCTTGAAAACAGATTCAAATCAAAGTTCAATAAGTGAGAATTTGAATGAACATATTGTTGAAGATTTCTCCAATGATCCTTCTAGTGTTGATGATCAAAATCAAGATTCTCCAACTGAGGTTAAGAGAAGTCAACGTGCTAGAAAGGAAAAGTATTTACATCCGGACTTTATTTCTTCGCAATCCATTACTTTCTTAGTTGAATGTAATAGGACAAAGGTGTTTAATCAAATACATATTGTACTAAGCATTGAAGATGATCCAAAATCCTATAAGGAGGCGATGCAGTCGAGAGATGCATCATTTTGGAAGGAAGCAATTGACGATGAGATGAATTAGTTATTGTCTAACAATACGTGGATTCTCGCTAATTTGCCTCCAAGTTCTAAAGCAATTGGATGTAAATGGGTATTTAGAAGAAAATACAATATGGATGGTTCACTTCAAACTTTCAAGGCTAGATTAGTAGCCAAAGGCTTTAGACAATGAGAAGGGATAGACTATTTTGATACATATGCTCCAGTTGTGAGGATAACATCCATTAGAGTGTTGATAGCATTAGCATCCATAAATAACTTGGTTATTCATCAAATGGATGTTAAGACTGCATTTCTCAATGGTGATTTAGACGAACAGGTCTATATGGAACAACCGGAAGGTTTTGTACTTCCGGAGAATGAGCACAAAGTGTGCAAATTGATAAGGTCATTGTATGGATTGAAACAAGCACCGAAACAATGGCATGAAAAGTTTGACACTGCCATTTTAAAGGATGGTTTCTGACATAATGGTGCAGATAAATGTGTATATTCCAAGTTTACAGACAAATATGGTGTCATTATTTGTTTGTACATGGATGACATGCTAATTATCGATATTAATATGGAAGGAGTAAATGAAATTAAAAAGTATTTAACTTCATAATTCCAAATGAAAGATATGGGTGAGGTAGATACAATCTTAGGGATTAAGGTGTCCAAACATAGTGGGGGTTTTGCTCTATGTCAATCTCATTACATAAACAAAGTGTTGAATAAGTTCAAATACTTGGAGATCAAAGAAGCAAACACACCGTTCGATGCCTCATACAAAATGACTGGACATACCGGTAGAGCGGTAGCACAATTAGAATATGCTAGTGCAATTGGTAGTTTAATGTATGCTATGCATTGCACTAGACCGGATATTGCCTTTGCGGTGTGTAAATTATCAAGGTATACTAGTAATCCTAGTATAGACCATTGGAAGGCAATTGGGCGAGTACTTGGGTATTTGAAGAGGATTATGAGTTACGGATTGTTTTATAATAATTTTCCGGCCGTGTTAGAAGGTTACACTGATGTTAATTGGATAACTAGCATTGGTGATAACAAATCTACTACGGGTTGGATATTTACATTGGGTGGTGGTGCTATTTCTTGGGCTTCAAAGAAACAGACATGCATAACTCATTCTACAATGGAATCCGAAATCATAGCATTGGGGTCTGCAGGTAAAGAAGCGGAATGGCTGAGAAATCTATTATTGGATATAGAGTTGTGGCCACAACCGATGCCAGCCATTTCTTTACACTGTGATTGCCAAGCAACGATGTCTAGAGCTTATAGTAAAATCTATAACGGAAAATCTAGACATTTCAGCCTTAGGCGTGATTATGTAAGGCAATTAATAATGGATGGTGTAATAGCCATTGCATACGTCAGATCCTGCAATAACCTGGCGGATCCGTTGACAAAGAGTCTATCAAAAGACTTGATACAAAGTACATCTTTAGGGATGGAATTGAGACGTATGGGATAGGTTCACTTGTGATGGAAACCCAACCTTGTCTAGCATACCACTAGCCAAAGGTTCAATGGGTAACAACAAGACACAAAGTGAGGTATTAAAGCTGTATTATACTAATAAGAGGTTCAATGTGTACAATGTTTCCAGTTCTAGCACATAGGAATCTGATTCAAGGCTCTTTAGCTATCATGATTTCGTTAGAACTTTGAAGTATTATACTAATAAGAGGTTCAAATTGAAAGATACTTCTTAGATGCATGAAATGTCACAAGTTGCTTTACAAACTAAGTGGGAGATTGTTGTAATAGTTTGTAAAGTCAATGGGATGAAGAATGGGTGCATGAGATCAAAGATGATGGTGAATAGGTGTTTAAATAAGCAAGAATAACTTGACTCATGACTTGAATCGATCCATGTGTCAAATGGATAGATCCATGTGGCTTGAAAATGAAGTTGAGTATTCTGCCGGACATAGACCGATCACATCGATCGATCGATGTATTCTGGATGCAGAGTTAAAACTTTCTGTCCAACATAGATCGACCACATAGATCGATCGAAGTGACTTCGATCGATCGATGTGACAGATCAATGTTGGTCAGAATGGAATTGAAGCTTACTGTGAGACATCGATCGATGACATCGATCGATCGATGTCCTGACAGAAGTGACTTTTCATGAAAAATCACAACTTATGAATCAAGGGACATGCCCAATCGCCATGCAACTGTCTTGAACGGTTGAATGGAGTTTGAAAGCCTATAAATAAGATGTCATAACACATTCTTCAAGACATCTTGTACCCAAGTTGAATCTTGCATCCTATATTCTTCTTCCAATTTTATTTCACTCTTGTTTAAGAAAGTTCATTGAATCTCAATCCTATTTGCTGAGGATTAGAGATTGTGTTGGATGTTGAATCCTATGAGGAAGTTTGCCTATAACCCTGCAGCATCTAGTGGGGGCAAATATTCCTTACGGAAAATGGTATACACGTCTCAAGCCTAGCTTCTTCACGAATCTCTTCTCTTGATCATTGTCTTACTTCCTCATTTTCATAACAGTTAGGTGGAGTGTACACATTATACATGGTATATGAATAAATCTGCCACGTATGGAGTTTTGGAGCAGAGAGTGATAACGTTGTTGCCGTAATAATGATGTATTATGCACCATTATTACATACATAGCACGAATGAAATGTCAACTTTGAAATTTTAGACTTTCTGCTCCATACAGCGATAACATGGTCACTGTAGTACGGTGCTATATGCACTATGATTTACCGTGTACGTATGAGATTGAAAGTTTGGATTTAATTATTTTTGGTAGAAAATGTTTCTATCAGTAATTTGTTTCAGAGATAACACCATTAATGTATAAAATTAACGGGAAAAAGGGTATGATGCTATCTAAAAAGAGAAAAATCAATATATTTATCATTAATTCCGAGACTAATTACTTCTTAAAAACAAATGTACACAGAATGCCGTCAGAACCGGTGTTGAAGTAATAAGTGAATATTATTGTTTTTTTTTTCTAAAGATAATGTCTTACCATGCTTCTTTCCGGTTCAGATGTGAGTAGACTAAAAGTTACGCAAATTATGAGGCATTTAGTCATGCGTCGGCCGCATGTATAAAAACATTTTTTATTAAAAAAATTGCAGCGTCTCCTTTTTTAAAAAAAAATGCTTTTGTATAAGTGGCGATGCGTAATTGGAGTCCCTCACTTTTAGCCTCCTCACATCTCCGCTTCTTCCTACCAGATTTTTCACTTTCTATGCGTCAGAACCGGTGTTGAAAAAATTGTATTAAGTGAATATTATTTCACTTTTTCCTAAAGAAAATGCCTTTCTTCCTAACAGATTTTTGCTTTCTCTCCGTCAGAACAGGTGTTGAAGTAAATTGTATATTTTTTGTATTCTCTCCAACCGAGGGTGTTAAAGTAAATTGTATTAAGTGAACATTTTTTTTTTTTCATAAAGAAAATGCCTTACCATGCTTCTTCCTACCAGATTTTTTTGCTTTCTCTCCGTCCTCCCATGAAGGCAAGCAGGAGAGGAAAACATTTATACAGTTGCGCCCAGGTTGTTGAAAACAAAATTTATATTGTCTGTTGTCTCTAATAAAGGTTGAACCCCAACCAGTAAGGGTCTCTGTCACACTCAGTCCTAAAGTAGTGTAGGGAGATAAACCAGGTACCCAATGGCCAGTAGTGTAGGGAGATAAACCACGTACCCAACGGCCCGCTAGCAGGAGCTTGGTCATTTACAAAGTAGTCTACATAAGTCAGTCCTAAAGGTAAACCAGGTACCCAACGGCCCGCTAGCAGGAGCTTGGTCATTTACAAAGTAGTCTACATAAGTCATTTACAAAGTAGTCTACATAAGGAGCCCCCAGCCTGTAGGCTGAAGCTCCCACACTATGCACTTGCTGGGAATGGGCTTTCTTGCCTTTGGCAAGAATTGAACCCCTGACCTCCCTTTCGAGAACCTCGACCTGGAACGCCTTTGGCAAGAATTGAACCCCTGACCTCCCTTTCGAGAACCTCGACCTGGAACCAGTTGGACTATGTCCTAGAGACCTGTTGTCTCTAATATGGTCTAACATGACAATGGACTAATGAAATTATGTGGCAATGGTATGTTGTGACCTTGTGGCTAAAAGGAGGCGCCAATACATTTGGTGCAACTCGACAATTACAGAACTACTGCAATCTACTAATCATTATTGTATTATCCTCGAAAATTACATAATAAGTATGATCTACTAATCATTAGATGTTTTATCTTTGAATTGTCTATATATTAAGATCATGCCACGTATATCAATTTTGTCATGACTTGAGTTTTTACTCGACCCATATCTATGATTATTTCTGTCATTTATTTTGAACTGCTGAATTTTTATTTTTTTTTTATCCTTCTCCTGCCATTAACTACTGACTATCTTAATTATTGAGCTCCGACTCTGCTTCACCTTCTATCTGTACCTGTAGATATTCTATACAACATCCATCTACCTTGACGTAACACGAACACATGTATATATTCATTTATAAGTAAAAACCAACTCACATATCTAGCACATAAAACAATAAATCTCATCTTCATCCTTGTTTGTTCACTTGTATTAAAATTTGCACACTAAAATAGTACAGGGGTGAGCGATCAACGCTCTCACTAAAGAAATTAGATCTACCTATCATGGCATTTTTTTATGTTTAACCATAAACATACATACATGACATGTTCTTGATCATCTCTAAAGTCGATCTTACATCAATGCACATGAATTCTGTTTCAACTCCACTCTCGACTCTCGATTCATTTGCCTTTCCATTTACTTCTTACTTTACTTCTTTGTTATTATGTTCTTCTCCTTCTTACTTTCTTTCTTTCTTTTTTCTATTTTACCTTGAATTTTTCTTTACTTTTCTTGTCTTTCTACCTTTGATGTCCTTACCTTGATGTTTCTTTCCTTGATATATCTTAAATTTGACGTTTCTTATCTTAATCTGCATTTTCTTGATGTTTATTACCTTGATTCCTTAATTCATTGATTTTCTTGATACCGTGATCATTTCGATTTCTTAGACTACTTTGATTTTCTTGGCATCACTCTGGCATATCATACAACCGTTATGTGGATTTCATACTTCCTCAAGTAGGTAATAAGCACCGTTGTTGGTGGCACGCTACACGCTTTAACCTTGGCTTTAATTTTTGCTTACTCAATTGTCATTCTAGTATTTCACACCGCTATTATGATGATCTTATACTTTCAAGTGCATGCTATGTACCATGGTCAATGACAATTGATTCTAGTTCTTGTTACCTAATTTGATGCCTTAACTTAGTCCTTGTTTAAATCTTGATTCAGTTTGACTTGATATTTGACTTAAACCATGACTTGACCTTGCCCTACCTACATATCCATGCATACCTTCTTAACTTTTAAAATCATGCAACAACTCACTATATTACACATATAAAGATCACATATGATTCGAGATCAAAACATCGCATAATCGCCATAGTACTACATTCCACACTTAAACATCACAAAATTTTATTAATCAATACATAACAATACTATGTATTTGAATTAGGTCATGCGTCCATCCTAATGGTTAGGACGGTTTCGCAAAATTCTCCAGATGGTTATCAAATGTTCTATCCCCAAAAAAAACGATCACAAATCTCTTTGGAAGTGGATAAGATGTCCTGCTCCTGTGTAGGACGGTCTCTGGGAACTTTACTCGCATCAACCAAAGGTTCAGGTATGACATTTTCGATCTACAACTAAAAATTATGGATGTTGTCTCTTTTTTATTATTATTATTATTATTGTTATTATTATTATTATTATTATTATTATTATTATTATTATTATGGTATGCGTAACCGGTTATAATGGTAATATACCACTCTGAGCTTCATCCATAGCCTTCATCTATAACCGGATTGTCATTTATAATATCAAATATTTCTTATGAGCTTTTGCACCCCTGAATAGGGCTGTAAATGAACCAAGCCGTTCGGTTGTTCGGCTCGTTTGTTTCGAGCTCGAGCTCGGCTCGGATAAAAAGTTAATGAACAAAGCTTGAACACTTTTTTCTGTTCGAGCTCGGTAAGTGTCACCGTTTGTTTAAGGTGTTCGGCTCGTTAATGTTGTTCGTGAGTTAAACGAACCAAGCTTGAACAAGAAAATATGTTTGTGTAAATAAACGAACAAGCTCGGCTCATTCGCTAAGTTAAATAAACAGAGCTTGAACAACGCAATTCTCGGCTCGTTCGGCTCGTTTACACCCCTACCTCTGAACATGCTACATTGAATAAGTAGATTAAATTTCTTATTATTTAATATTCATGCATTTTTCTACATGAAATTATAAATTAACTAATGTATCGATTAATTAACACCTCTCTAAATAATAAAACGTCACCGTTAAGATAGCATTCTTCTATTTCAAAAATATTATCTTATTTTAGTTTTTATTTTAGGTTTTTTAAAAATATTATCTACTTTTCAAAAATAGTAATAAATAATAGTTAAATTTTCTTTATTACCTTTTTAAAATAAACAATTAAAGGCAGAATAAAAAACTAACCAAATAGTTTCATTTACTTAAATTACGCCCAAATGACATTATTGTGGGACAAGGTGAGTATTAATTTATAGAGGTTTCTGTAATATATATATCTATATATATATATTTGATGCGTGGTTCTACTGTAATGTAATCGCCTTAAAACTTAAAAGCAGTATCTTAGCTTGTGCTGTTGTCAACTATACAAACTCAGTTTTATTATAGATGAAACTGACATTCTGTACAGCACAAGGAAGAGCTGAGCTGAACGCAGGAAGAGCTGAGCTCAACGCATGAAGAGCTGAGCTGAACACAGGAAGAGCTGAGCAGAACGCAGGAAGAGCTGAGCTCAACACAGGATGAACATGGCTCATCACAGAAAGAGCTCAGCACAGAGATGAGCTCAACACAGGGAAGAGTTCAACACAGAGAAGAGCTCAAGAACTCAGCATAGAGATGAGCTCAACACATAGATGAGCTCAACACATGACAGAGCTCAACATGCAAACCGAGGCGAGTCAAGGACTCTGTCCTTAAGACGAATTGCTCCGGTATATTGTGCCCAACCTAAAATTGCAAATGTCTCCAAGGATACAACGGCTAACAGTTCAAACGAGTGTCACTACTACGTAAGAACTCCACGAACCTGACAAATGTTCTGACTTCCTCAAATGGATGAAATGCAGCAGCAGATTATGCAGTATGCAGCAATAGATTATGCAGAATGCTTGTATGTAATAGGAGAAGAGAAGGAAAATTTCTGTGTTTTTGAGAAGCAGTGCACTGCCTCTATTTATAGAGGGAAATCTTGGAGGTTACGGCAACCCACGACCGCACTGATTGGCCAGTAACCCCCACGTTCACCATGCACCCCACGACTGCCTCTGATTGGCCATTAACCCACGACTGGTAGGAATCAGTCAGCTGAAATTGTCAGCTTAATCTGAGTCGTTAGATCGTAAGATTAAATCATAACCGTAGGATCAAGTAAATTATTTTCTGGAAAAATTTAAAAGAAAATTTATCCAAAAAGATAAGAACCGGGCGGACATGCCACGTGCCCCGAGCACGAGCCGAGCCGGTCGGACAGGCGGGCGGCGCGCGCGTGTGCCACTTTCTAGATCTTCCCTCCGGTCAAAAACTTCTCATGCCCTTAGAGTACATCTAAAGTGCCTCTCCTAGCACTATATTTGGTGGCATTTCCCCTTCAATTTGTCAATGTGGTATATTTGCAAAAAGGTGATGTGTCTTATTCTTATGAAGCCACATCACCAATTTTTCAATTTGCAACCAATTTTTTATTCCCACTTTAAGCATTAATTTCTCATTCACCCGGTATCGAAATTGATTCAAAAACCTAAACTCATCTACTCATTGCGTAGATAATTTAGGATTCATTAGTTTTCATTTTTGATTAACGAAAACTAATTTTAATTAAGCTCAAAATATCTTGCTCACCAACTTTGGACAAACCCATTTACAAATTTTTCTCCAACATGTGCAACTTGAAACTCTTCCTGTTCCCTCTATAATTTCTTCTTCCTGTTTTTCCTGCAAATACTTCAGAAGATTACCGCGTGCCGGTTAATCAAAGGACAAAGACTCGATAGAGTGAGGTTTTGCAGCTAGACATAACGAGAACATATTTGGAGAAAAAAAGAAAAAGACAAACTACTTTTTGTGAAAGCATCTTCTTCTGGCTACTCTTCTGCTGCGCCCCCTCTTTCCTAGGGTTTCTCCCCTGCGCCCCCAAATCGAACCGCTGATGGAGGGGAAAATCACCATCCCCTCCCCGGAAGAGACAGACCAACTCGTGAGGAGTGTGAAGAAGTTCAAAAGACTTGCTGTGGATGACCTCCGGAGTGAATATGCGGACTCTCCGACCAAATCTGGGACTGGATTCACTGGGAGCTGGTCTAATATTCTTCAACAAGAGGATGAAGCATTGGAACCATACATAGGAGAAAGAGAAGATGATTCCACCTTGGATGATTTTCAGGAGAACTATGATGCTGCTCTTGCTGAGGTTGTGGATGTCACGATGGTGGTAAGAGCCACGGTGGAGTTTTCCATGGACGAATGCAGAGCGTTGTGGAAGCCTTGGAGGCGTGCTTTGATCATCAAGGTACTGGGGAAATCTTTCTCCTATAAGCTTCTTGAAAAAAGATTGTCGGAACTATGAGCTTTTGGGGGGAAACTGGAGATTATTGATATTCCTGATGGGTTCTTTGTTGTTCGCTTTTACTCATCTACACACTATCACACGGCCCTATACGGAGGTCCTTGGATGATTCAGGGACATTATATTACAGTAAGAAAGTGGAAACCCCTCTTTACACCAAATCAAGAATCCATTTCGGTGACTTTGGTTTGGGCGCGTATTCCGGGATTACCATTGGAATTCTTTAAGGACGAAACCCTTCTGAAAATTGGCAATGCTCTTGGGAAACCAGTTAAAGTGGACAGCACTTCTGTGAAAGTTGAAAGAGGGCGATATGCCCGTGTGTGCATTGAGGTGAACCTAAGGAAACCCCTAGTCTCACAGATTGATGTCAATGGGAAGGTTTTTGGAGTGGAGTATGAGGGGTTAAGCTCAATCTGCTTTAAGTGTGGGATTTATGGGCATGTTTCGCAGGGCTGTGGTAGGGAACAGGTGGATACGACGACTACGAATACTAAACCGAAAGACCAACCCACTGAGCTTCATTCGGACGCCCCCTTTGGACCTTGGATGGTGGCCAGCACACGCAGGAGAAGACAACCATTTGCGGCAGAGCATTTTAAATTCCAGGGACATGGTGATGCTGGGGAAGGAGGGTTTGTCCCAAATAGTAGGACACATCGGGAAACATCCAGTGCTAGCAAGGGGGTTGGGAGTGGATCTCGTTTCAATCTGTTGAGTGACTTTGATAATGAGGATAGCTCGCTTGCGGCTGAGGAAGCCTTGAAGCAGGGTCTCCAGGGGATAAAGGATAGAGGTCCTCCGGTCGTCTTTCAAGCCAATGAGAAAGGAAACAGAGAGTATAGTGTGGATAAAAAGAAGAAAGCGAGCTATGGTGCGGAGCTTAGTAACGATGGGTGTTTCAATCCCCCTCTGGGAATCATTGACGGTCGTAGGGGTGGTAGAGGGTCATCTAGCAGGGGGAGAACTTCTGGACGGAGGGGTGGTCTTCATAACTTCTCTGTCCTCAAAGACATAACCAACGACGGAATCATGGAGTTTAGGGCCTCGACCCTGAGTATGGCGGATGTTGATCAATGGCCGTCCCTATCAACCTATCGAAGGGGAGAGTCCAGCCGGACTGAAAGAGATAACGTCAAAGAGCATCCACCAGATCCACAACAATCCAGGGGGAATCTATTGCCTCCTGATATAAACATGGACATCAATGAGCCGCCTCACATCAATGAGGGAGATCAGCCAGTAAGTATGGAGTCGCTGCCGTCGGTGGAGGCTGAAACCACCAATTCCAACATTCTAATCCAATGATTAGTATCTTGTCGTGGAATTGCCGGGGGGCGGGATCAAAGAAATTCCGGATTGCGTTGAAAGATTTGCTTGGTCATTATAAACCAACGATTTTGTTTCTTATGGAGACTAGAACACATAGCTCTCAAGGAAGATGGATCTTGACTATTACAATTTTACCAATTTTGCTGCTGTTGAGAATAGGGGGTTTGCAGGTGGCCTGTGGTGCTTTTGGGTTGGGATGGAGATCGATGTGAAGGTGTGGGACTTCACTGCCCAGACGATCCTCGTGGGTATTCAGCAGGGGGCATACTGCTTGGCTCCTCTCTCTTGTTTATGCATCTCCTGTGGTTGCTATCCGAGAATCTTTCTATGATTATATTGAGCAATTAAAAAGCTTTATTAAATTTCCTTGGTGTTTGATTGGTGACTGGAATCAGGTCATTCACCAGGAGGATAAGCGAGGTGGTCGAAGGGTGGGGGGCGCTATGTCTGACAAAATGAACAGGCTGATGGATCATTGTGAGCTCATGGACATGCCCTTTTCCGGTCCAAGATTCACGTGGACCAATAATGAGCATAATAGCAAGAAAATTCTGCAGAGGATTGACCAACGTTGGACCAATGAAGAATGGAACCTTAGGTTCCCTAACGCACTTCTTCGGCATTTACCAAGAACACATTCTGACCATCATCCGCTGTTACTGCTTGTTGATGGTGTTACTCCCACTACGATCCGCAATGATGGTTGTAGATTTCAGATGAATTGGATGGAGCATCGGGATTTTGGGGACTTCATTGCTAAGGCTTGGCCGAAAAATAATGAGGAGCTCAGCAGGAAGATCGATCGCTTCTGGCCTAGGCTAAAGTCTTGGAGTAGGGATGTTTATGGAAGTCTTTTTCAGAGGAAAAGAAAGTGTGAAGCATGCATTGGTGGGGTGCAGAGGGCCCTCTCTCATTACCCTTCGCGTTTCCTCACAAACCTGGAGATGCAGCTGCTTTCTGAGTATGGCGAGATTCTTAAGCATGAGGACATTTATTGGCAACAAAAGTCACACTTGAAATGGCTTGCTCAAGGTGAGAGAAACTCTAACTTTTTTCATAAATCGATTAAGGTCAAGCAGCATAAAAAGAGGGTTCAGGGTCTTAAAACCCCGAATGGTGATTGGACGTATAATGACCGTGAGCTTCAAGATCTGGTGCTAAATTTTTACAGGGATCTGTACTCTGACGAGACCCCCCAAACCTTTCTGGTTTGGCAGGCAAATTTTCCGGCCCTGTCGCACAACGATAAACGTTTGCTCAACCATATGGTGGGGAGTAAGGAAATTGAGAGCGCTTTATTTCAAATGGGAGCCATGAAAACTCCCGGCCCAGACGGTTTGCCCCCTGGCTTCTTCCAACAGTTCTGGGATATCGTTGGACCATCCGTGGTTCACTTTATCCAATCTGCATTCGATAACCAATCCTTTCCGAGTCATATGAATGAGACTATCATTACTCTTATCCCGAAGATCAAAACCCCAGAAAAAATCAGCCAGTTCCGCCCTATTGCCTTGGCGAATGTGGTCACCAAGTTGATCACGAAGGTTATCGCGAACCGCCTTAAGCATATTATTACGAAGCTTATAAATCAGTCACAATGGGCTTTCATCCCTGGTAGGAGTTCCACCGACAACATTATTGTGGCGCAAGAAGTTATCCACACTATGCTTAATAAACGTGGTAAGAAAGGCATGATGGTGGTGAAAGTGGATTTGGAAAAGGCGTATGACAGAGTTAGATGGAACTTTGTGCAACAAATCTTGTGTTCGATCGGTATGGAGGAGAAGATGGTTAGACTTGTGATGTTTTGCATTTCCTCGGCCAAGCTGTCTGTTTTGTGGAACGGTACCAAGTTACAAGCATTCCAACCCACCCGTGGTATTAGGCAAGGGGACCCGTTGGCCCCTTACCTGTTTTTGCTTTGTATGGATGTTCTTAGCCAGGAAATTAATAATGCGGTGGCGACGAAGAGGTGGAGGCCGATCCAAGCATCCAGGGGTGGCCCGAAACTCTCCCATGTTTTCTTCGCCGACGACTTACTTTTGTTCAGCGAAGCATCCGAAGAACAAGCCGAAGCTATGGAGGAGGTATTGAATAATTTTTGTGCTATTTCGGGTCAAAAAATCAGTCTGGAAAAATCCACCCTGTTTGTTTCTAAAAATACCCCGCCTATGGTTAGTAGAGCTATTTGCAGAAAGCTTAATATGCGGAGGACAAATGACTTGGGTAAATATTTGGGAGTCCCTATTCTCCACAATCGGGTGTCTACGAACTCATACAAGTTCCTGCTTGACAATATGCGTAGTAGGTTGAATGGCTGGAAGGCCCGGATTATGTCGCAGGCCTCCAGGAGCATCCTCATCCAGAGCGTTCTTAACGCTTTGCCCTCATATGTTATGCAGACTACAGAGATTCCGATATCTATCCTTGATGAGTTAGAGAAGCATATGCAACGCTTCCTGTGGGACGATCCGAATGGCTCAAAACGTATGCATAGCCTCGCTTGGGGATAAAATTTGTAGACTGAAGGACCAGGGTGGGCTGGGGTTTCGTAAGCTGAGAAACATGAATCTTGCGTTTTTGGTTAAGTTGGGATGGCTGATGCTTGTCGCCAAGGACAAGCTATGGGTTAAAATCTTGTGGGCCAAGTATGGATCCCCTCTTGAGGAGCCGAAAGCCAAAAATGTATCTCGTACTTGGAGGGGCATCCAACGCGCTGGGAGCATCTTGAGAACTGGCTTACAAACTTCTAACTTCCTACATGATGGAGCTGATGTTCATAGGAGCGAGACACTATGCTGGATGGGGAAGGAACCGAGATGTTTTTCGGTTTACAGTGCATATGATCTGCAATTCTATACCCACTGTGATGACGTGGTCCGAGATAGATGGAAGCGAATTTGGGCCTTGAAAGGCCCCTTGAGAGGTAACTTTTTCTTATGGAAGCTGAAACATAATATAATTCCCTCTCTGAGTTTTTTGCTGAGACGCCACCTGACCAATGAGAGCATGTGTCCGATTTGTGGCCTGAATGGGGCAGATGAACTGCATGATTTCCGGGATTGTAGTTGGACGAAGAAAATCTGGGAAACTTTTGTGGATCCTGCTTTAGGGTCCGTCTTTTTTGGTTAGCCGACTGTGGCTGAGTGGGTTGATGTCAATCTACAGCGGAATTTGGGCATCTTGTCGACGGATCAGCATTGGTGGTATACGTTCCAGGAAGCAGCGTATGGGATGTGGCACCATCGGATTAATGCAAGACATTTGGGGTCCTGGCAGGAGATTCCGTCATACCATTTTGTACAGACCATTAAACATCGGGTCTATGTTTTGTTGAAATCTTTTTAACACTCTTGTAATTAGTTGTTTCAGGGACCCCCCCTCCCCTGAACTATCTGTATTTTGCATTTTCTATGAATGAAAGTTGATCGTTTCCCAAAAAAAAAAGGACAAAGACTCGCTTTTTCACAAAAAAAAAGAAAAAAAGAAAAAGCAAAGAAAGGGAAAAGCCAACGGTCCGCAAATTGAACTCGCACCGAAGGATTGAATCCACCGCCGCCGCTTCCGGTTGCCGATCATATGGTCAACGGCATTCAAGGTCAATGGACTACTGATTGTTGCTATTTCGTTTTCCTTTTCAACTAAAATTCTCGAATGCTCGACGAACGAGATCCCCAGATGGAGTTTTAGCGCTTAATCATGGTAGTCCTGGTTTTGCTGCTCTTCGTTATGATTTTCAGACAGCGTATTTAATCGGATATATAGGAAAGGAGTTGGATTAGTTATTCTAGACAAAGAAAGCAATGGGCTTGTCAGCTGCTAATCCGACAAGCGAGGAGATGAAATTGTGCGTGTTTGATTTAAGAAGGGGTCAGAATGAAGGGCAGGAGCTGGATAAGATCTTGTTCTTCTACCCAATTGATTTGCCCTTTTCAGCTCAAATTTCCGTGATAGGTCTGAGCGAAGGCCTCATCACATTCACAAGGCAAGTTAGAATTTCCCTACACCTTGATGTGATTTCTTATTTTTGTTTTCAGCTTCGTAAAACCAGTTTGGAAGAACTTAAATCGACAAAAAGTGGTGCCACAAATTGAATGTATAGGAGTTGAACTGTGGTTTTAGTGTCTTTCGGAGCTCTAGCTGGTTCCACTTGAAAATTTGTTCCCACAGTACATTGAAAATGTTATGCTTAGTGTTGTGCTGAAAACAACTGAAAAACCTAGTTCATGAAAAGGTATTTACCTGCTTATCTGATGAGCAGAGACAGCATTGTGAACATGTTGGATAAGGGATGGGCTGTATGCATCTTGCTAAATTTTCTGGTGCAGTGTCTGCCTTTAGCATTACTATCTTGATTCCATGGCTAGCTTGAGATGAATTTTTGTGTCTATATATCCTTGCCCAACTTTACATGTTCACTTCTTTAACTTTGCGATGCCATCCAGTTAAATGATTGCTCTATGACCATGAATCAGATATCTAGGTACAAGCTCTTACTTTTCTTACATGATAGAAGGTCCTTGCGGCAAACTGCTGTTGACCATGGTTTCATTAGAACCAAGTGTGACCATGGTTGCATTAAAGAATTGTGGTTGGGGCAAAGATGATAAAGAAAGTTATGAGAAGCTTTTTTGCTCCAACAAAATTTCTAAATGTTAACCGTTGTACATTGTGTGGATACAGGACTTTACTTGATAAGATTTGCTCTGTAGAATATAATTTAAATAGTTTGTATGGATCAGTGATGAAGTTCCTCTATTTTTGCTTAGACTTTCTCTTTTGCTGACTTATTGATTCAATAGACTTAAATCTTGGAGTTAATTTAGGTGAACTTTCCCTATTTGACTTGCATGTATCAAATTTCTTATACTGGAGTGTCCTCTCCTATCCAACTTTTCAGGTTTTCTTGTTTGTATTGGAGGCCTATTATTCTTCTTAATTGGTACTGAATTGTGTGACAAAGATGTCGGTCTCTTGTCTTGTGCTGGATTTAGTACTTTTTCAAAAAAGAAAAAAAAAAATCTCTGCTTTGTTGGTTAAACAATTCAAATCATTGATTCAGCTGTATAAGGATAAAATATTTTTAAGCCCATTCGTTGTTGCAATAAGAAAGATTTAAGATACTGTAACTGCTTCGGAGAGGTTCGCTAGTATTTTACTTGCTTCTGTTAATACATTAGTGAGAAACGCTCTTCTTTTATTGTTTCCTTTGATGCTTCGCCTTTGTCTCCTCTTAGTACATTCAAGCTTTTATGTACCCATACCTACCCTACTCATTAGCTCGCTTGCAGAATATTTTCTCCAGAAGCTGCCTGTGAAGTCATCGAAGCAGAGATGCACACCCATGTTTTTTATGAGGCTGAGCCGGATATATGGATGGTTATGGTCAGTATTATATCTTGTTGAGCAATAACCTCATACTTCTCATGTTTATATCGGTTAAAGATTTACTGTTTGCTTAAGTTAAAATAATATGTATTCAGGACTAACTTTGAAAGAAGAGATCAAAATATATACTTAATGCGATCAACTCTCAATACTAGTTTCAGATTTTTATAAGCTAATCTTGGACAAGGACTGAAAAGGTGGGGAAAAGGAAAAAAGAAAAACTGCTGGAAAAAAAAACTGCTGAACTAGTTTCAGGTGTAAGGAGCATACCTGGGCCTGTTGTGCAGGACATCCATTTGGTTTAGGTGTAAGGAGCATTCCTGGCCTGTTGTGCAGGACATCCATTTGGCTTATGCATCCCCGGGGAAAAGATTAGAAAGGAATATTCCTGGACTGTGCTTCAAATGAGGATATTAGTATAAACATGTTTGCAATTGGTGACTTGTAATGTTTAATCTCACAAGCTGAAAGTGAGGGCCTAAGCAAAAAGCTGGTCGGATCAGAAAGTTGTATCTATTCTTGGGAGAGGCGATCACTTGTAATATAAAAATGAGAACTAATCATTGCCAGATCAAAACCTTTTAACGCAATAAAAATAACACTCAAGCTTTTTTCTACTATTTGAAGTCTGCTATATAAATCAATCATTTCTCTTGCACTTTATTTTTTTTAAATTTTTTTGTTTTTGTTTTGTTTTTGCGTCTCCTAATATTTAATGAATAATATACACTATTGGAATACGCATCTTTCAAAACTGTCTTATGATCTCAACATTGATTTAGGCCTAAATACCTAAAATTCTTAAATCTTATATCTTCTACATGACATCGGCTATATGAATCAACTGTCTTCACTGTGTTCTATCACTGACCATATGTTCTCCAATTGTCATATAAGTCATATCCTTCTTTATTTTTTCTCTCCATGTCTTCGTTGGTCTCCCTCTTCCACGTTTAGCCCAAAGGAAAAAAAAGAATTTCTCTTTGGGTTTTTAAATACTTCCGTTTCAATTTTTTTTATGGTTGCGTCAGTTTTCTATCTTACTTTTATCTTGCGAAAGATACCATGTATTTTACAGTTGTGTAATCCAAATAGAGACATCTTTATATCACTCGTTACAACTCAAAACAACATTCCTGGTGTGGGATGTTTCTAATACAATACAAACTATACATTCTCTAATACTTTTCCTCATTACGGATCATAAATATGTATCATCTTGTCATAAATAGTTTTCTCTTAATTCCACACAGTTCTTTAGTGAACATAAGCTATTTGCTCTTCCCGTTTCAGCATGAAGTCGTGAAATTATCCCTTCTTTAAACTTCTCTCTGCTAAAGTGACAATCAATCAACCTCATTGCAGAATTTGGGAGAGCAAGATAATTATGTGACAAGAGAAAGCTCTTACCTTTTCTTTTCATATCTTCTTTTTCTTTTACCTTTTCCTTTGCTCTCTGTTCTTGGCCTTCCGTTTTTGTAGTATCTCACTCTTTTCCCTCCTTGTGCAGTTTGGATGTCTCATTAAGTAATGAAGGGAGAGAATTTATGGGAACAAAGTAGGATTCGAATGAACTAGGGTGAAAAAAGTAATAGAGTTATGATTGACGACGTTTTCTAAAAATACAAGAGGGGACAATTCCTAAGAATTTGGGAATTTCTATACTTTTTTTTGTGTGTTGTCATGTCTATGGTACATAGGCATCCAATATCTAAAGTCATTAACACACAGTGTCTCACAAGGTTGGTCCACCAGTGAGAAAAATGACCTTTTTTTTGGAGTTTATATGGATTCTTGCTAATATTGTTCAAATGCATCAATTTTCTTCTACTTGAGAAGCTGCACATTCATGCCAGATGGTAATTTCTTTATCACATTTGGCGATCTTGGGTTTAGATCTCAGTTCTGTATTTATAATTGTTGAACATATCAGTTGTGCATGTCTTCTGCTTGCAGTGAAATTGGTGGCTAACATGTGAGAGGGCTTGTGGAGAGCGATCTAATGTATAACTTATACATGCCTTTAACAGGTTAATTTTTAGGTGATTTTTTTTTTTAATATACGTAACTGCATTGGTTCATCCAACCCCCGATATCCAGCCATATGCGGGAGCCTCCAAGGTAATGGGTAATGTTGTTGATGTTATTGTTGATATGTAAGGGCATTGGCGAGGAGGAATTGTTTATGCTGCTGCATAATGTGATTTTTATCTCTTAATATCCTTTAGCGTGATGTTTTTTCTTAGGCTGGCATGGGAGTTAGGAACCAGGATTTGTGCTTGGTATTTTTCCAGTAATGTTGTGTGAAAAATATCCTTGTTGCTGGAGTAAAAGCCTTCCTTTAAGCTAGGTGATAGTAACTGTGAGACCCTTGCAGGAGAAGATAAAAATGGTTTGCGATACTTGAAAAACAAGTTAATTCTATAGTGAATAGCATTCAAATATATCAACATAAGCTTCTCTGAAGTAGATGTTGAGTTTGGGTGATAAACTATTTGACTGACAAAATAAAGTATCGAGATGCCATTCTTTTGCATGAAGAATAGTTTTACCAAAAATGTGAGACAAGACATCAGGAACTTATTGAAGAAAAGCTTCTCCTCTAGCAAAATATCACAGGCAGACACCTGCGTGGCAAAAATTGTATTGTCCACTGCAGAAAAATAGACGAAGATGCCATACAATGTTTGCTAAGCCCAAAACCTAAAGTTTTATATGGTGACATCATAACTGACTACCGAATGGAATTAAGTGTTATGTTGTGAGAGCCGGCATTTGAACTTGCAGGGCAAAGTGGTATATGGGGGGCTACCTCTAGAAATCTTTTTGTAGGATCCTACAATTGCGCTCGGCGAGGTTGCTGATCCTCCGTTAGAGGGGTGATTGTAACATATCTTACTCCACATTAGAAAAACTTTTGTCCCATATTAGAAAGATGGTCAAAAAAGGGCATATGGTAGACTTGTGAGGCCCAAGTTTTGGGTCTTGCATGGGTACTTTGTTAACTAGTATATGATGTTGGAACGAGCTGTTCATGTGCCTTTGCTTAGTTAACGCAAATTATCTAATGGGCTCTCTTGTTTCATCAGTATGTTATTTCTTTTAAATGGATTGGTGGATTGCCAATTGACGATGCTGGTGATTTTCCTTATTGTAAGATTTTCCTTATTGTAAGATTTTCCTACATTGGCAGAAAAGTTCCAAACTTTGTCGACTTAATACTGAAGTCCATTTCTTTTAACTGAAGCACTTGACACTAGTGATTCTTTATTTGTTAATGTGTATAGTATAATTTGTTGATTCTATCTGTTACTGTTGCCTATAAAGTATGTATAAATGGTCTACAATGTCATAGGTGGTTGAGAAAAGTAAAGAAACAGAAACCATATGGCGAATAGATGGATTACAAAGAGTTCTCAAGGAACTGCACTCACTTTTTGTGATGTTCCATGGAACTATTAGAGCCATGCTTGATGAGGACCTTGGGGGAGGTCTTACGCGGAGCCATCTGTATTGCTTCATTATGGATTATCTGAATGGTAAGCTATCATAATGTTCCACCTAAGCTTTCTTCACATTCTATTGTCACCATCTTTATTATAGTTCAAAATATATCACAACGAGTCACTAATTGTCAGCTTTCAAAAAGCCGTCTCCATTCGGTGGTTGCTGCTGGGGTAATGTGCAGTTGCTGTATCAAGTGATGCCCATTTATTTGCAACAGAGTCAATCTTAAGTTGCTGTAAGTCAGATACTTATAATTTTCTATTTGACGCAGATATTATCAATGGAAAGAAACTCTGTCTGCCAAATTTCCGTGATTCTCTTAAAGAGAGGGGAAGAGTACAGATGCTGACTATTGGACGGGAGGCTGCACTTGAACTTCAGGTTTCATTTGCATAAGTTATTCGATGTACTGAATTATAGTGGCAGATATTTAATATCATCAAAGAACAGTTTTCTAGAGTCTTGGTTGATGTTGACTTGCGAAATTCTCAAATTATTGATAAGGAATAAAATCAGCACTTATTGCTGAGAATAATAATCAATCGTTTCATTTTTTATAGATGGCTGAAGCTACCTTTTTCATGGATAACATTTTCCTTTTATTTCATAGATAGCATTTTCCTTTTATTTCCTTCGATTGGTTTTCTTGTTTTTTTAAGTCTCTCTAGACTCTTCCAGTTGATAAGTTTATTTAAAAGCAGACTGAGGAATAAAAATATTAAGGTTGAATAGTCAAAAAACTAAGTTTCTTTTCTTGTAAGCAAGAGGAAGAGCAACCGGATTCTGCTAGGCAGTCATTCCTTGGTTTGAAAGCGATCCATTGTTGGTCAAGGTGTGAGTTTAGCGGGTGCATCCCGCCCCTTGACTAGATCCTAGGTATAGCCGGTATCAATTTGTTATTAGAGCCAGTCGTCATGGGTGATGCTGATCTGAGAAGCAAATTGAAAGCTTTAGTGGAGGGTATGAATGCGCCTCAGCAAGCGTCAGAGGAGCGCATAAAGGGAGCTCGTTGCCACTTGAAGGGCTAATCGTGATCTGCCAAGAAAGGAGCATTCGCTGGTGGAGATAGCCAATCTAAGGCAGAAGGGTCACTGGAAAACTATCAGCGACAATTTCACTCTTCCAGAGAAGACCTCAGATTTAAAACAAATCCTACAAGTCATTATTGCACTGCTGGACTGGATGAAAGCCTTCGCATCAAAGTGGAATCCCTGCGCCAGGAAATCTGGGTATTGATGTGGCTCTCACCCGAGCATTAGAGCAAAAACAATGGTCTCGTGGTGCTGTCCAATCTTCACAAGGGATGACCAACATGGAGTCGACAATGTGGCAAATTACTCCGATACCCTCTCCTCCAGGGAGGCACAACAATAACAGTCCACAACCAACCCTGTTGCTGCCCAATCTAATGGACTGGTGGGTTGTGTTCTTACACAATGAAGTGACTCTGGAGCTAAAAATTCACGTGTTGGATATGTCGTGTTGGCAATTAGTAGGCCTGATGATATGGGATCCTGGTTCAACTGTGATTTGGGAAGATCTGCAACATATGCTTGCAACATATCTTGACTTTGATCTTGAAGACAAACTCAAAATGGAAGAAGGGAGTACAGAAGCAAAAAAGGAGTAAATTCAGCAATTATTAATAAGGAGAAAATCAACATTTATTGTCGAGAATAATAATCAATCATTTCATTTTTTTAGATGGCAAAAGTTTCCTTTTTCATATTTTCTTTTTTATTTCCTGCATAATCTTCAATTGATTTTCTTGTTGCTTAGTTGATAGCCTATTTAATGCAGACTGAGGAATAAAAATATTTGAATAGTCAAAAAAACTCAGTCTCTTTTCTTGAAAGCAACATGGAGAGCAACCGGATTCTGCTAGGCAGACTCGGTAGGTCCTTCCTTGGGTCGATACGATCCAAGGTTGGTCAAGGTGTGCGTTTGCGGTGACATCTCCTCCCGTGCCTAGTGCCTGGGTAAGGCCTGTAACAGAATTATTGTTGGATATGGAAATACTTTCTGGGGTATATCGGTTGTTTCAAATCTGTCGTCATTGTAGAGGATTGGAAATGGGAGGGAGTCTTCTGCTGTTGTGGAATTAGTGCTGGACATGGAAATATTTTTTTGGGTTAATTGATTTTGCCAGATGCACAATCATCGTATAGGAGGATTAGAAATGGGATGGAGTCTTCTGTGTGTAGAAGAACTGTGCGTAGAAGAAATCACATTGTGTGAAAAGCAGCTGCAGGAGGCAATGGTGATGGCAGACAACAAGGAGGCAGTACATTGTGGGAAGGAGAGGAGCCAGCGCGATTGTTAAAAGGGATTGGATGCAGAGTGATTGTTGAAAGGGAGAAGGAAGCCGGCATTGACAAAATCAGATATTGTAGGTACTACAAGAGGCAAAATGTGAGGCAATAATCATGCTCTTGAGTTGCATGCTATTTCTTTGGGACTGGAGCTGATACCTGATCGGCTTAGGTTATACATATATTAGGTTTTTCCCCTTTTCTTTTTTCCTTTTTTTGTAATAATATCAGCAATTTCAGACACGCTGATATATCACGCTGAAACTTCAGACAGAGAGGAGTGGTTATGTTTCACTTGTTGTGTCTAAAAAACTGACCCGACATGTATTCTTGGTTATCAAAAAGGAAAAGTATTCTTCCACTCTTTGTATATCAAGCCTTATATTTGCTATCTTAGGTCTATTATGTCTTCAGACATCAGCGCTGACGGTGCCTCTGTCCTTGATTTTTGTTTTGTTAAATTGACTGCACTCATATTGACGTTACCATTTGTGATCAAAGGAGGTCGACTGACCTTCCTGTTTTATCTTTACTTCGATGCATTTTGCTAATATTTCGTCTCTGCAGTAGTGTAATCATTTTCTCGAATGATGTGGTTATATAACTGCTTGTAAGCATTTTTTACTGTTCTTTCCTCCACCTATGTCTGCTGCAAGAGTCTCCTCAATTTCTCCCGACATGCGTGTATTGTCATCTACAATTTTATCTCTCCCTCTCTCTCTTTCATGTGAGCAGATGATTTTGATGGCTAATAATATTGTCAAGCACTTTGGATAGGGAGCATCTTTATGTTAAAGCAACTGATTGTGTTCCCTTTATTTCAGGTACTGCTTAATACATTGGAATCATGTTTTGGGGGGACACGGTGTTATTCAATGATCATGTATCAGGATTTGCTAGTCTCTTCCACTCTTTCTCCTGTATTGACTTGTCCCTTTTGTTTGCTTGGTTTTTCTCTCTTTTATCCCTTTTAAGGAAAAGCTGGACAGTTATTCCACCTTTGTGAAGAATCACCAATTGTCTTTGTAAAAGAATTATGCTTCTCAACATAAGGACCGCTTATTTGAATGTGGATGGTACTACTACTACGAAATAATGAATAATGACCATTATGGTGTTAAACTATTAAAATAGCATGAATCCTGGGTTGACTTGATTATCTGGTGTTCTTAAGCATTCTTTGTTTCCATTTTCAGGACGACACTGTAAACCTGTTTACATACACTATTCTAAGATTGTCGCCACATGCATTATCCCCTGGAACAAGTTCGTGGTCCTACCTGAGGAAAGGATACACTGCCACTAGTGCACCCTCTGGATCTATGGGTCCTGTTTTAGACGTTCATTATGGTTCACATGAAACTTCTCGTGTGGGTTGCAATTATAATGTTATCCGGCCATTGAAACAAGGGAAGTGGTCTCGAAGTAATGATGGTTTTCTTGTTGCAAATGCTTGGGGTGCTGAGATTGGTAGTTCCTATACATGCCCGACTATCTGGCTCAGTCACACAGCAAAGAGGATGTATCTTTGTATTTACCAGCACAGAAGCCTGACACTGATTTTTCTCATACCCGTTACTTGTGGCCTTAATGAGGTCTTATTAGCGAAGCAGCATATTATCGAGAATGTGAGTTCTTTGTGAATGGAGCCTCTCTTTACTCTAATGTTCTTATGTTTCCTTAGTGCTCAAAATGTAGATTTATAAGCTTTATGCATCAATCCCGCGTTTGATGGAATTCATCTATTAATTGGACATGCTAGAAAAAAGAAATATAGCTCCTTCAAATAGCATACTACTTTTCCATGATTTTAGGGATGTGTCATTCTCTGTGCAGGGCTTGTTTGTACATGACTTCTTTGAGAAGTTAAGAGGGGATATTGTCTGTTTACTGTTAAAAATGGAAATGAAGTTTCATGTTCTCTTGCTTTATCCTCTTGCTAATGGCTCCGTGCGAATCTGGGTTGGGGCACCTTTTTTTGGTAGCTTTGACATTGATGTACACTCAAGCCTTTTTTCCACAATATGAGGTCGGTTATACTTTGACATTGATGTGCTTTTGGAAAATAAATGAATGTCCTAGTGCAGAATACCTGGTACAGATTTAATGCAGAAAATTGAAAGATTATGACTGCTATTCGCCCAAAATGCTTGCCGTGATATCTTATGGGGTTTAGAGCTGACTTATGTTTTTCTGGAATAAGAAGTCCAGGAACTTATGCTTCAGTTTGAAAAATCGGTAACTATAGGGCTCAAAAGTATCTTGTCGCCCTAAGTTTGTGAAGTTCATGTAGAAATGCGGTATACATACAGTATAAATACATAGTAAATACACAAATACTTGTACAAATATAGTATAAACATACTTGTAATGTATAACATATTGGAATACTAGTTTAGACAAGTGTATAGTGCACGAAGCAAAGTAGCTGTTGTGGCCACTTGGAATATAGCCGTTGGAGGCTTAAGCTCCTTTAACCTATTTAAAGGCTCATCATTTATACTCAAAATATTAAGTTGAATTGCACGTCCACTTTCTTTATTTCTATATAGTATCAGAACCAACACAACCTTCTCAGTTTTTTAAAATGGATGCGTCATTTTCTTTTGCATCAGAACAAACTGAAGTCATCTCCACTCTTGATCCAGCAATAGTAGTAGAGTCTCATGGCTCTTCTGCCTTTGTTGACTCTTCTATTGTCATTATGAGTCACAAATTGAATGGTGACAATTACCTCTCTTGGTCTAGAGGAGTTAAAATTATGACGGGTAAAGACAAGTAGGAATACATTTTTGGTATTATGACTTTTCCAAATGAAACTGATCCTAAATTCAAATTGTGGAAATGTGAAAATAGCGGTAATAAGATCAATGCTTCTCTTATGTAAGTGATGATTCATGATGTATGAAACTGTAGCTGAAATATGGGGTTGTAGTTAAGGAAATGTATTCCAAATAAGGCAACACCTATGAACTATATGAGATTGAAGCTCAGTTTCATGAGATTAAACAAGAAAACATGACGGCTAATAGATACTATACTCGGTTAACACGTGTCTGGTAACAAATTGATGTGTTTGAAGTACATCAATATTCATGTGCTGTTGATTCTCAGTTATACAAATCTATTACTGAGATTAAAAAAGTATTTAAATTTCTCACTGGATTACGTTCAGACTTTGACAGTGCCACTGAGCCCAAGCCTTTACCAAGTTTAGAGGCAGCTTTTGTTGAGATCAAACATGAAGAAAGTAGGAAGAAAGTGATGATGGAGGCTATCCACAGAAACGTCTGCCTTACTGAAAGGCAAACCCCTGAGGCTACAGCTTTACCAAGCTAGAAAGACAAATCCAGCCTCAGAAGGAGGCATGTTGTTATGTAGATATTGCAAAAAGAATGGACACCTCGTTGATGGCTGTTGGAATTGCATGTAAAGCCAGGGGAGATAAAGCCCCCAAGACCTAACAATTCTTGGAGGTCTTCCTCAAGGAAAAACTTCATTGGAAATGGAGCTATAAATGTGGTCCAAGGCTCCATTCAAGGTTTTATCCAGCAAACAGATAATTCAAATCTTCAGACAAGGTATCAAGTTGAAGCTCTCCTATAGCTGTTAAAAAACAACCATCAAGCAATCAGGCTCCAATACATGTCACCATGGCAAGCGCATGACAATATCAGAAAGTAATTTTACTACTGAACAACAAAGCACTTGGATTGTTGACTGTCTTAGATCACATGAGAAGTGATGGTAACCTGCTTTCCTCTTATCAGTTTTCTCTGTTCCTAAACTAGTTAGGATTGCAAATGGATCTTTATTATTAGTAACTTGAATGGGAAAAGTTAAAATAAATGATAAACTTACTTGTGCCTAGTCTTGACTTTGATTTACTATCAATAGATAAAGTTACAAGAAATAGTAATTGTATAACCTGTTTTTCATTATCTGAATGTTGTTTTTAGGATAAATGAATGAAGAAAATGATTGACAGTGCTAAAAACATAAATAATCTTGTTCTTCTTGATGCTATAAAGTCAGTGATTGCATATTTCAATTCGCAAATGTCAGAACAAGATTCAAATAGAGAAGGAAATAGTGAAGCTAGGATTGGGTTGTATAATAAAAGTTTTTCTGGGACATAGAAGATTATGACAACCCAATTTCTTGTACTTGAAACGTTTAATGCCAGCATTGTTTAAAAAAGTGAATCACAAGAATATTTTGTGTGAATCATGTCAATTAGCCAAACATTCAAGACAGAGTTATCCTGTTAACGTTTACGGTCAACAAAACCATTTAATCTTGTTCACTTTGATATTTGAGACCCTTCTAGGACTACAAATATCAATAGAACAAGATAGTTTGTGACCTTTGTCGATGATCGCACTAGAATTACTTTGGTATATTTAATGAAAAATAAATCAGAAGTAAGTCAGGTCTTTAAGAATTTTAATCTGATAACAATCAGTTCAGTTGCATTATTAAAAACCTTGAGGTCTGATAATAGTGCAGACTATCTAGATGATTCTATTAAACATTTTATGCATGAAAATGAGATTCATTATCAAACATCCTGTGTGTTATGCACTTCAGCAAAATGAAATAGCTGAAAGGCAAAATAAAAATTTATTGGAAGTTACTAGAACCTTAACGTTTTCTACGAAAGTGCCTAAATACTATTGAAGAGAAGCTGTGTTAACAACTTATTTATAAAAAGAACGCCTTTTAGAATTTTATCATTTAGAACCCTTAGAGGAGTCTTTCTGGAGTCCTTTCCATACACTAATCTATTGTCTGAATTACCTTTTCAGTTATTTAGTTGTATTGTTTATGTCCCTTTACGGGCACATCAAAGGGGTAAGTTTGATCCTAAATTAGTTAAATGCATATTTCACGATAATCAGGATCAGAAAAATGCTATAAATGTTATTGTCCCAACATAAGAAAGATGTATGTCACTCTTGATGTAACTTTTGATGAACAACATGCATTCTATGATCATTATAATGCTAATGATCAGAGTCAAACATAGAATGACTTATGGTTTGTAAAAAGTATTGTTAGACTTACCTCCCCTGAACCAGTAGAATATAGTGATCAACACAATCCAGATAAAACATCTCATATAAATGGATAGCCTGATAAGACAAATATGACCTTATGGAGTAGACTACCTACTATTAAGGTTTATTACAAGGAGAAACCTGAAGCCTAATGTAGCATTCGTGTATCACTGAGAAGAACTTCATACAACTTATGAGGCTGAACTAGAAATAGATAATATGCCCATTGCTGTAAAGAAAGAAACCAAACATTCTCTGTATAACTTTCTATTATATATGAGATTGAATCCATCTCTTAAGGCTTTTACTTATGCATTAGACTCAAAAAATGTTCCTAAATATTTACAAGAAGTTGTGAGTATAGTAGAATGGGGAGATATAGTTAATGAAGAAATGAGAGTTTTAATACAGAATAACACATGGAAAGTTGTACCTCTCTAAAAGCTGGTAATCCAGCAAGATGTAAATAGGTATTTACCATTACATATAATATTGATAGACTGTTAGTAGATATAAAGTTAGGCTAGTAGCCAAAAGATTTACACAACCCTATGAAATTGACTACCATGAAAGATTTGCACCTGTAGCAAAACTAAACATATTTAGAGTTATTTTTTCCATTGCTATTAATCTGATCTAGGAATTATTTCAACTTGATGTCAAAAATGTCTTTTTAAATGGATTTACAAGAAGTACATGCGCATATACAACCTGGTTTTACGTGATCAAACTAATATTTATCAGGTTTGTGAAAAAAATCATTATATGGACTAAAACAGTCACTGAGGGTTTGGTTTAGAAAATTTTCAAAGACATTAAAAGAACATCAGCTTGTTCAAAGTTATAGTGATCATACATTGTTTACAAAAGTTTCTGTAGAGGGAAGGATTACTGTTTTGATTGTATATGTTGATGATATTATTGTAGAGAGAATTATATCTTCATGGTATTCAGTCTATTGAGTTTTAGTTGCCCAAATAGTTTGAAATGAAAGATCCAGGAAAACTAAGATATCTTAGGGATAAAGATAGCTAGAAAAAAAACATGGTATGTATATTTTTCAAAGAAGATATATTTTGGATTTGCTAGCTGAAACTGGAATGCTGGAGTGCAAGCTAGCCAGTACCCTAGTTGAAGCTGGACATAAACCTAGAGAGTTATGAGACACTACATATATTGATAGATTAAGGTATCAGAAGTTAGCTGGCAAGGTAATTTATTTATCTCATACTAGACCAGATATATGTTCTGCTGTGAGCTTTGTTAGTCAAATGCATGATCCTACTAATGATCATCCACAAGTTGCCTTGAAAATTCTTAGGTACTTGAAGAATACACCACATCAGGAATTATATTACAGGAAGATCAGGGATAAAACTATTCTAATCTTCATTGATGCTAATTGGGCTAGATCTAAGACTGATATAAGGTCAATTACTGGCTATGCTCTAGAAGTAGTGCAGAGACAAAGTTAAGAACACTTGCTCTGGGACTATGTGAAGGACTATGACTCAAGAAGGTATTAGAAGGCATTGGATTGAAATGCTCACGGTCAATCAAAGTATTTTGTTACAACGTTTATGCTATAAGTATGGTTGAAAATTCTGTGCAACATGTTAAGTCCAAACACGTTGAGTTTGACAGACATTTTATTAGAGAGAAGATTGAAGACAAGGTTATTAGTCTTGAGCATATTGCTTATACACATCAACTGGCAGACATCCTGACAAAGCCTGTTTCTACCAAGGTTTTTTAAACTTTATTGTTCAAGCTTGGTTGTATAAACACATATACAACTGAGTTTGAGGGAGAGTGTAGAAATACTATATAAATACACACATACTTGTGCAAATACTGTGTACACGTACTTGTAATATATAACATATTAGAATACTAATTTAGACAAGTGTTTAGTGTCGGAAGCAAAAGCCATTGTGGCCACTTAGAATATAGTCGTTGGAGGCTTAAGTTTCTTTAGCCTATTTGAAGGCTCATCCTTTGTACTCAAAAGATTAAGTTGAATAACACGTTCAATTTTCTTTATTTTTATAGTTCATTGACTTAATGAGGCACATCTGTAGCACATATGAAACAAGAATAGTGACTTCTTTGAAAGAACTTCTACAAAAGCATGCAAAAGAACGGCTTCAAGCTATTAAATAAACTTCTCTTTTTTCTGCTTAGCTATAAAACGGACCTTTATTAAATCAAAAGTGCAAATAATGTACTGTAAGAGAAGGGAAAGCCTTAAAGTGGTCAACATCAAGATGACACTGTTGATCTCTAAGGCGGAAGCTTTTCCATTAGGCTCCGCTGATGTGATGACCATTTTTGCTTGTGTCCCTAGTAGACTGAGGCCTTCAGGTTTGAGTTCGGGTCATATACCAATAAGTGTGGTTACTAGTATAGCTGAACAATCACCTCACACGAGCCTAACCGCCACGCTCCTCCATCCCCTGTGATCAAGTTCACAAATCACCTGCAGCAGTTGCACTACATAAACACTGATGCAATAGCTTAATGCTATTTTTACCAATTACTAGCATAATTCCATCTGCCTGTTTCAGAACAGTTTTTGTGCTTGCATTACTTTGGGTACTATATCGACTTATGATGTTTTGGCGCCCAGAAATTCCTGTCTTCAACTTTTCTTGACTGTGCTGGATCCAGCGTATGG
Organism: Eustoma russellianum; assembly: GCA_036186865.1. Lineage (NCBI taxonomy): Eukaryota > Viridiplantae > Streptophyta > Magnoliopsida > Gentianales > Gentianaceae > Eustoma > Eustoma russellianum. The sequence continues at coordinate 16,093,565 of AP025066.1, read as the reverse complement.
TTCTTTATTCATTCTTTGGACCCGCGAAAGTTGGACACTCTCAGTAGTAACAATAAAATTTCCATGTTTTTAACATTGCAGTACAAGGGAGAAGTATACCTAGGAAAATTAATTTTTTTTCAAGGTCATAATTGTGTCAGATTACTTCTGTCTATACTGCCCTTAATATTCTGTTTTTCGTCTTCTGCTTAAAAATAATGCTTAGGATGTTTTGACTTTTTACCGATTGCTCCACCTCCCTTAAGGATACATCGTGAACTAGTTTTGTTGAACAGTGACTAAAAAAGATTTTCTTGGAGTGCTCAGGTTTCTCCATGCACCCACTCTGGATCTTTTTGTTGTAAATCTGGAGTTCCATAACTTAAATATAGATTTGTACTTGTGAGAAAATTGTCTTGGTTAGAACAGTACTTGTTTTCTCATATTATTGGATTGTCTGCTTTGTTACAGTATGTATGGAGTACTTCTTTTGACTACTATTGATCTTTTATAGCGAAGATGAATAATTTTTGGCATGAACTATGATTTTTCAGAATCAGAGCTTACAAAAGTTGTTCATAGGAAGAGGATCATCCAGATTGAAATTTAATATTTTGCTTGTTTTTCTAATTGATGCTAAGAGCTGATTTGTGCTGATACGATATTTTGGTTCAGGCATCAGTTAAGATCATCAAAATTGAGGAGAAACTATCAAGAGGATGGGGCGGTGATAATGCATATCATGTGAGTGGATACCGCTACTTGCTACTGGATAGGGATAAAAATGTATCTCGAGCTTCTCCACCTGGAAAAGTGACAACCCTGACAAAGGTAAGCATCTCAATTACGCACATCATACAGATGTATGTATACGTGTAGCTGAATTACATTGGCCCTCCCACTTGCAGCAATTATTATTCTCTTTCAATTATCAAGGTTTTGCATTCTAAATGATTAAGAGTGAGAAGGATTTTTTCTTACCTGCGCAGATATGTATATATATATATATGTATATATATAAGTGTGTGTGCGAAAAACCTTTAGGTCTAGCGGTTGAGTAGCATTTATCCC
>AP025066.1:15930015-16090015 GCA_036186865.1 Eustoma russellianum | reverse complement strand
CCTAGCTCAGTGATGAACTTCTTCAACCAAACTGCTTCTTTAGCTGCATCTGATGCTGTTATATACTCAGCCTCTGTTGTAGAATCAGCCACAGTGCTTTGTTTTGAACTCTTCCAACTAACAGCTCCACCATTCAATGTGAACACAAAATCGGACTGCGATCTGAAATCATCTATGTCGGTTTGGAAACTAGCATATGTGTAACCATTTACAACTAACTCGTCATCCAAACCTCCACAAACCAAGAATACATCTTTAGTCCTTCTGAGGTACTTAAGAATATTCTTGACAGCTTTCCAGTGACCTTCACCGGGGTCAGCTTGATATCTACTTGTTGTGCTCAATGGATATGAGACATCTGGTCTAGTACATAACATGGCATACATGATTGATCCTATAGCAGAAGCACAAGGAATTTTATTCATTCGATCTCGCTCATCAGATGTCCGAGGACATTGATTCTTGCTAAGATGAATGCCATGAGACATAGGCAGGAATCCTTTCTTGGACTCTTGCATGTTGAACCTCTTCAACATTTTATCTATGTATGTACTTTGACTCAAGCCTATTATTCTTTTAGATCTATCTCTATAGATCTTGATACCAAGGATATAGGTAGCCTCACCCAAGTCTTTCATTGAGAAAGAATTCCCTAACAAAGCCTTAACGTTTTGCAAGGTAAGGATATCATTCCTAATAAGCAATATGTCATCCACATATAAGACCAGAAACACTACTGCACTCCCACTAACCATCTTGTAAGCACAAGGTTCATCTTCATTCTTGATGAAACCAAAGTTCTTAACTGTTTCATCAAAACAAAGATTCCAGCTTCGAGATGCTTGCTTCAATCGATAGATGGACCTTTGAAGCTTGCAAACCTTCTTTGAATTCTCAGGATTTACAAAACCCTCAGGTTGTGTCGTGTACACATCCTCGAGTAACTTTCCATTAAGGAAAGCAGTTTTGACATCAATTTGCCATATCTCATAATCGTAGTATGCTGCAATGCCAAGGAGAATTCGAATAGACTTAAGCATAGCAACTGTTGAAAAGGTTTCATCATAGTCTATACCATGAGTTTGCTTGAAACCTTTAGCAACAAGCCTTGCTTTGTAGGTTTGCACATTTCCATCCATGTCAGTTTTCTTCTTGAAAACCCATTTGCAACCAATAGTCTTAATACCCTCTGGAGGATTAATTAAAGACCAAACTTGGTTATCAAACATGGATTGCATCTCAGAATTCATGGCTCCAAGCCATTTATCTGAATCTGGACCTGACACAGCTTCCTGATAGGTAGTAGGCTCATCTTGATCTATGAGCATAACTTCACTATCATCAGTCACAAGAAATCCATATCTCTCTGGCTGACGATGTATCCTATCAGATTTGCGTTAGACTTGTGTTATATTTTCAGGCTCCACAACTGTTTGTGGTTCTGAAATTGTCTCTAAAGACGGTTCAATGATATCTTGTGGGACTTGAGTTTCCTCAAGTTGTACTATACTCGCACTAGTTCTCTTAGAGAGAAACTCCTTTTCCAAAAAGACTCCATTTCGAGCAACAAACACTTTGTTCTCTGAGGGAATATAGAAATAGTACCCTTTAGTTTCCTTAGGATACCCCACAAAAATACATTTGATAGACTTTGGAGCTAGCTTATCTGACACTAATCTTTTCACATAAGCTTCACAACCCTAAATCTTAAGAAAAGACAAACTGGGTCTCTTACCAGTACATATCTCATATGGTGTCTTTTCAACCGCTTTAGATGGTACACGGTTCAAAATGAATGCAGCTGTCTCCAAGGCATAACCCAAAAAGATAAAGGAAGATCTACTCGACCCATCATAGATCGAACCATATCTAATAAAGTTCGATTTCTCCTTTCAGAAACACCATTCCATTGTGGAGTTCCTGGAGGAGTCAACTATGAAACGATTCCACAATTTCTTAGATGTTGGTCAAATTCTTGGCTCAAATATTCACCACCTCGATCTGATCGAAGCGTTTTAATTGTCTTACCAAGTTGATTTTGTACTTCATTTTGAAAAGTTCTAAACATTTCAAAAGACTCATGCTTATGTTTCATTAGGTAGACATAGCCATACCTACTGAAATCATCAGTAAAAGTTATAAAATACTGAAATCCTCCTCTGGCACTAATGCTGATTGGGCCGCATACATCTGTATGTACCAAGCCCAATAAGTCATTAGCCCTTTCACTATGTCCAGTAAAAGAGGCCTTTGTCATCTTTCCAAGCAGACAAGACTCGCAATTTTCAAATGATTCAAAATCAAATGAATCTAATAATCCATCTTGATGGAGTTTAGATACACGCTTCTCATTTGTATGGCTAAGGCGACAATGCCACAAATATGTAGGGTTTAATTCATTTGGCTTAGTTCTTTTTGAAGATATGTTATAAATATTACCGTCATTGGAATCATCAAGGTTAAGGACATAAATGCCATTATAACTACTTGCAATACAATAAAGGAAGTCATTTTTATCAAAAATAGAACACTTCTTATTTTTAATTAAAAATGAATAACCTTCATCATCCAAAACAGATACTGAAATAAGATTCCTACTCATAGTAGGAACATAAAAGCAATTGTTTAAAACTAACAAAAGCCCATTGGGCAAGACAAGCTCATAGGTCCCTATAGCTATAGCAGCAACTCTTGCTCTATTGCCAACACGTAGGTCCACCTCGCCCTTCTTCAGCATTCTACTCCTTTTGAGCCCTTGCATATTTGTACAAATATGGGATCCACATCCAGTATCTAATACCCAGGAAGAAGAAGTAGATAAATTAATTTCTATAACATAAATACCTGAAGATGTAGTCCCACTACCCTTCAGCTTCTCCAACTCCTCCAAATAAATGTAACAATTTCTTTTCCAATTCCCAGGCTTGTTACAATGGAAACAAGTCCCTTCCTTAGGAACTTTTGCCTTGGGTTCAGGTTTCGATTTAGTTTGCCCCTTTGACCATTTTGCAACTTTTGCCTTACCCTTGCCTTTGCCTTTCTTTTTCATTTGTTTAATATTGACGCTCAATACTTGGGTAGGCTTTTTGATATTCCCTTCAACAGTTTTGAGCATACCATGTAGCTCAGGAATGGACCTTTCCATATTATTCATATTATAGTTCATAATGAACTGAGAGGAACTGCTAGGTAAAAAGTGAAGGATCAAATCCGTGGCGGGTTTAAACTCAGGGGATATCCGAGTCTTGCAAGGTGATCTATATAGCCTTTCATCTTCAAAACATGAGCGCTAACAGATTCACCTTCAGACATCTTACAGTCAAAAAGTGCAACAACGGTGTCGAACCTATCATGCCTAGCCTGTTGTTGGAAAGCTTGTTTGAGATGCACACTCATCTCATAAGCTTCTAAGTGTTCCAGGTCCTTCTGAAGTCCTGGACACATAGTTGCCAACATAAGACATTCTATGTCGTTGGAATCTTCCACATGCTTCTTATGCTTATTCCTAGCAGCAACAGAAGCATCAGCAGGAGGGGGTTCAGGGACATGGTCATCGAGCACGTAGGATTTTTTTCTTGCTTGAGACCAATTCTCAAGTTTCGAAACCAATCAACAAAATTAATCCCACATTCTTTTAGTTTTTCCTTCTCAAGGATAGAACGCAGTGATAAGGTGGAATTGTTATTAGCAGCCATTTATAATCTACAAAACATGCAAAGTAACACTATTAATAATGAGGTTAAAATTTATAAAACTCCCACTAAAACATAACCCCCAAAAGAAATATTTTAGTGAGCTAAGATCCATATTTGACTTAATTCTAAACTCAGCTTTGGCATGCCGCTTAAAATTAAGTTATTTAGGTAGGTAACTTCTTTACCAATTATATCTTATGCAACTCTTAGAATTTATGGAATAATGACATCATATATCATTGTATGTTAGATTCCATCTAATGCCTTGGGCCCAAAACCGTTTTGATAGCCCAATTAAGTCTAACCAATTTTAAACATATGAGTAACACTATTACTCATCCTACGTAGCTAGAAATGTTTAAAGCACATTGCTTTGGCAATACCTACTTTAATACAATCCTAGTTTTAATAGGTGTTTAAGACATGGATGGCATCAAGACTTAAATTATTAATGAGGGTTCGACTTAGTTTATGTCTTGCATTGCATATCATTATATCATAGCATCCTATATGCATATATAATCTATCATCCACGCATCTCATACAAAATGATAAATATGTAAACGTGACATAGCATGACCAAACTAAATATGATCTTCACGAAACCAAATGAAGATCATAAAGGAAACCCTATGCGAAAGACTTCCTATCACAACATTTGCAATGATACATATCTTCTAATCTCGAGCTCGTGCCTCCATCTCCATGGAATCCACTCGTCCTTGGTGTGTTTCGCCATCACCACTTTTGTAGCTTGATTCTTCATTTATTACAATAATAAAGAAAAACCTAACTACTTGTATAATAAAATACAACAAAAACTACAGCGGCACGCATGCCATAATAACCCAAAATAGAAATATGACTATGTCATTCTTAATGTCACGGTAACGAACTATAGGGCGTACGCATACGGCGGTCCCGCTAATACGGACGCGTCAATCATATTAACGATCTTACTCTTTTGAATACGTGTAAGCCCTTATAGAAGCACCGATCGAACCGAGAGTTATCATTCGAAACCTGAAACAGAATCATCAATCGAATTGATAATCTGCTATTTGAAATCCGAAAACAGAATCATCAATCGAATTGATAATCTGTCTGTTTTGAATATGCATAAACGCTTACAGAATCATTATCGGTTGTTCATATCGATATAAACATAATCGTTTTGATCATCACATGAAAAACGAAAACTTTATATCACATATAACAATCTCGAATTATAACATCTCATGAAAACAAATTGAAAACATCAATCTGCTCTCACCAGATAAAATTCGAATAGGGTTTTACACGTATCGTGTGTTTATATCTAATATAACCAGAATCGGTTTTAATCATCACATGACAAACGAATACCGCCGCATACAAATCATCTCATGAAAACGATTTGAAAAACACCATTCTTCTCTCATCATATGAAATCCGACTTGGGGTTTGTTCATATATCATGCCATACGAATTCAAACAGAAAACATATAATCACATAATCATGATATAATCGATTTAAACGAGACAACAACCTCGCTCTGATACCACTGTTAGGAAATCCAACGAGATCACTGCAAAACGCGCAGCGGAAAAACAAAACTTGATCTCCGATTTCCTACCAAGGATCCATGTTTTTCGTTTAATTCGATGAAAGCAACTCGAAAATTACCTCAGTAGATTCGAATTTCGCAGTTGAAGGAGGTGCGATGGCACGATCACCCTCTGTCAGTATCCACACGAACGCTTCCGCCCGGAGTGCTAGCTCTTGAACGGCGCGGCTGAGAGAACTCGCTTTTCTCCAAAAACGGCTCTAGGGTTTTCTGTTGTTTTCGTGTGTGTTCTCTATACGAGATACACAATACATATACACATATATAGACATCAAAATTCGAGTTCTAATCACATTAGTTAATGCCAGTCAAAATCCATATCAGATACGAATTCTATCAGGATATAAAAAATCCATAGTTCGTTTAATTCGATGAAAGAAACTTGAGAATTACCTCAGTAGATTCGAATTTCGCAGTTGAAGGAGGTGCGATGGCACGATCACCCTCTGTCGGTATCCACACGAACGCTTCCGCCCGGAGTGCTTGCTCTTGAACGGCGCAGCTGAGAGAACTCGCTTTTCTCCAAAAACGGCTTAAGGGTTTTCTGTTGTTTTCGTGTGTATTCTATATACGAGATACACAATACATATACACATATATAGACATCAAAATCCGAGTCCTAATCGGATTAGTTAATGCCAATCAAAATCCATATCAGATAAGGATTCTATCAGGATATAAAAAATCCATATCAGATACGGATTCTTTCGTTATTATCCGATAATACATATATATATATATATATATATATATAATCACAAAAAAACGAAAATAATAATAATAATAATAATAATTAATATCTAATATTAATATTATTAATATTATTAATATCAGCCCATGCGCATTCTTGTGTATGACCCGATAGGCCATATTAATTGGCAGTCGGTTAAATCTCCATTAAACCAACAAGTCGTAATCGGTCTCTAGCAAGACATTATGACTACCCAATTAATACGAGTACAGTCCAACTAGCCTAATAATAGCATATGCATTAATCCCTTTGTCACATGATATCTAGTTTGAACATAAGTCATGGTCAGCGTCATACTTATATTGTTCAAACATATGGTTACTCGATCTCTAAGTAGACTGATAAAACAAATGATATTGATCACACTATCAATTCATTTGAGCACGGCCATGCATTTCACAGTCTCACTAATTGAGGGGCCCAAAGATATCTCTCTCAAAAGTGAGGGACAAATTCTATCTTGATTGTTCAATATCCTCTATATAATTTCTATCACATTCAATCATGACCTTTATTATTATCCAGTTACGGATAACGTTTGATCATGTCAAAATATAATAGTCCTTATGTTGGAAACTATGACAATCTCAAGTCAAAGGATTAAAACATGACTATCATGAGATTTACTTATGACGCTAATCCATGTAGTAATCTCATGATGAGTCTATCCAATACACTGTTCTCTAACAAGTATCTATGAGATTGATTTGTATCACCATACACATAATCATCTCATGATTATCAAATCAATACACATACTAATTATAAATTATTTTATCTCTATAACAATAATGAATCAGGGACATATATCAAAATTGTGTAACATACTAACCAACAATAATGATAATAAAACCTCTTTTATTAATAATGAATGTATAACATAAATATCCAAATCATGGCCTAGGGCACATACACTAACAATGCCTAATATGCTCATCCCAAGTCAGTTTGGGCCCGCCTTTACACTTTTTTTTACAATGAGGTTTTCAACTGCTCTGACAGATGTCGTTGCCTGTCTCCTCTTGACATGTTCAAACCATTTCAATCTTTCCTCCCTTATCTTATCTGCTATTCTATCCATCCATAACATTTCCCTAACTACCCCATTTTTATCCGGTCTAGTCTTATATGCCCACAAATCCACCTCATCAACCTCATCTCTGTCACTTCCATCTTCTGCGACTGTATCCTCTTGATAGCCCAGCAGTCTGTTCCATACAACATTGTTGTCTGCACTGCCACCCCTATAAAATTTTCTCCTTAATTTAGTCGAAAAATTCTTGTCACAGTACCCTTGAGGCCGCCCTCCACCTACACCAACCTGCCTGAACTCGGTGTGCTACGTCACTGTCTATGTCTCCATCTTGTTGTACAAATGATCCTAGGTACTTGAACTTGCTTACCTGGGACCACTTGACCTTCGATGGTGAGCTGGCTATTCTCACTGTCGGCTACGTCGTTGAAGTCGCAGTGCAGATACTCGGTCTTATGGCGACTAATCCTTAGGCCTTTTCTCTCTAAAGCATCTAGCCACTCCTCTAGTCTCAAATTCAGGGTATGTCTACTCTCTGCGACTAATACAATATCGTCAGCAAAAAACATACACCACGGAGCTGCCTCCTGGATTGGCTTTGATAACTCGTCTAGGACGATTGCGAAAAGAAATGAGCTCAAATTGGACCCTTGATGGAGGCCTACCTCCACCGGAAATAAGTCCGTATCCCTGCAGACGTACAAACGGTTGTTTTCGTTCTAGCATACATATCCCTAATTATGTTTATATACTTCATATGAACCACTCTTGCATCTAGAATATCCCAAATCAGTCTATGTGGCACATTATCATACATTTTTTCAACATCGATGAAAACTATATGTAGATCTCACTTCTTCTCCCTATACTTCTCTATCAATCTCATTAGAATGTGTATTGTTTCCGTAGTTGACCGTCCTGAAACCAAATTGGTTCACCATAGCCTAAGTTTCTCCCTATTCTATTATCGATTACTCTCTCCCACAACTTAATAGTATGGCTTAGCAATTTAATCATGTAATTCCCGCAATATTGTGTGTCTCTTTTGTTCTTATACAGAGGGACCACGACACTCCTCCATTCATCTGGCATTTTTTGTGTTTTGGAAATAAGGTCGAACATAGTAGTTGACCATTGAACCCCTTCCTATCCCAAACACTTCTACGCCTCAATGGGGTATGTTATCCAAGCCAACTGCCTTAGCTCTTCCCATCTTCGTAAATGCTCTCATCACCTCTTCGTGTGATGCTCCAACAGTCGCAGTTATTATGTTTTCGTTTTTAGGTAGTGATGCTCTCTTTTTGTTCGTTGTCGGCCCTCTTGCTGTTGAAAAGGTTGTGGGATTTTGTTTGCCATTTCCATTTGATTTCTTATTCTTTGACTAAAACGTGGCTCTTTTTTCCTTTATAAACTTGACGACACCTAGGGCATGCCTCTTTCGATCCTTACCTTTAGCAATCTTGAATATATCATGCTCCTCGTCTTTTGTTTCTAGTCTTTCGTACATCCTTTTATGGGTTGCGTTCTTTGCCTTCGTTACTGCCTTCTTTGTCTCCTTCATAGCGATTTTATAGTTCTCCCTCAATCTCACTTTCTCCTTCCCGTCTGTGCATCTTAACAACTCTCTAAAAACCTTTTGTTTATCCTTCGTTCCACCACCACGACTCTTTATGTGTGGTTGTCTTTCATGTTGCTACCCCAAGAGTTTCCCTCGCTTCGTGAGTCGTCATAGCTTCCTACATCTGGTTCGTGTCCTCGCCCAGTCGATTTGATGTCACCGAGATGACCTTGTCTCGAAATATGTTAATTTTTTGTCCTTGAAACTTCCTCATCGAATCTTGGGCGGGAATTTTCTAACCCGTTTACTCAGCTTTTGGCTCAAGGCCATAACTACCACTAGTAGACGATGTTATGTCACTGCTGTCTCCTCTGGTATAACCTTGCAGTCCATCTATAACTACCACTCAGAAAATAGTCGGTATGCGTGTTGCGTCCTCCGCTGCTAAAAGTGATCAAATATGATTCTTTTTTTAAAGAACGAGTTTATAATACCTAGGTTGTGGGCCACCGCAAGGTCTAGCAGATCTCTACCCTGCTCGTTTTTATCTTCATAACCAAACCGGCCATGTGCCGACTGAAAACCATCGGTATCCTTTCCGATGTGGCATTAAAATCACCTAATATACAAGTTCGTTCCTCCCTAGGTATTGTCCTCAATATTACATTTCAGCAACCCCAAAACTCTTTCTTCTCCTGTTCTCCTAGTTCCACTTGGGACGCTTAGGCGCAAACCACTGTCACTACTTCCTTATTTGGTACTAACTTCATCACCATAGTTCTATTATTATATCTTATCACATCGATCATGTTTGTGTGCAATTCTAACTTTACTAGAAATCTTACCCCATTCGTGGTCCCATTAGATCCCGAATACAACAACTTATACCCGTTACACTCTTTACCTTTACTTTTATTCCCCTTCCACCTAGTATGTTGGAGGCATGCTACATCTATCATGCGCCTCTTAAGTACATTTAATACCTCCAACATTTTACCACTTTGGATTCCTACATCTCAAGAGGCTACACATAGGGGTGTTAACGAATCGAGTCGAGCCGAATATCTGGTTTACGAATTCGGATTCGTTTAGTTAAACGAACTGTTTGGCTTAGTTCGTTTACTGTAACGAACTTTAAAATTTGTTCGAGTTCTGCTCGATAACAATATATCTGTTTAAACAAGCCTAACAATTCGCGAATAGTTCATCTCGTTTTAGTAAACAAACATAATTAGGTGTTCGAACTTGGCTCGTTTAAGTAAAATTAACGAACGAACTCGAATCCAATACGAATCGAACTCGAACGCGAACTGTTCGGTTCGCTTAACAACCCTAGCTACAGGCAAACTATCCTCCTCTTCCTTTTCTTTACCTACAGCCCTCTTCCTTAAACATTGTCTCTTGGAGAAGTCATGACTCCTTATATCAATGATTGCCAATAAAACCAAATTTCTAGGTATACTACTTAAACTGAAAGTTTGAAACCAAATGTAATATAGAATCACAAATGACAAAATGTAAAAATTCCGAAGTTACCAGTAATTCTTGCAGCAACAACCCCAATTTTTCCCTCTATTTTTCGGCCTCGAAAAGCAGAGGAACCGTTGAAAAGCAGAGGAACCGGTAACTGTACAATCAATAAAATAGACAAGAATTTCCCAAAGTAATCAAACCAAGAAATCCAGCAAGAAAAGCAGCTGCACGATCAATACAATTAACAAACATACAAAAGAAATAATTATAACTGAAAAAGAAAACGTAAATTGAAGAAAAGGAATGAAAGAATCCACTGGAAAACTTCAAGAAAAACTTCAAGAACCCATTAAATTCATATGAGAAGGAAATTTCAAGAACTCGGTCTTGGGGAGAAAGGGAAAGACTAGCAAGAGACAAAATACTTATCTTCTTTGTATCCAAAGCACATCACATCAATTATAAAATTAAATTCAATCCTGAAATCAAAATCTTACTGCAATTGAAGGAATGGAAAACAATGTCCAGCGGTAGAAAGAAAGGTACATATATGGTTGGAACTTTGCTATGCAAAAGGGGAGGAAGAAAGGTATATTTCCAGTGATGGAATTGAATCACTCTCTCGTTTTTCCACAATGTAAATGTGGTTGGATGTTAACAGGTTCTCTTTGTTTTGTTGGACTGAAAGTTATAGAAATTTGATTTTTGTTGGACTGAAAGTTATAGAAATTTGATTTGTGTGCCAGTAAATGTACCGTTTACACACATGCGTGTGTGTGGATATATACATATATGTATTTATATGTACATGTAGATGTGAGTGTGTGTATGTGTGTCTGTGAGTGTATATATATCTATGTGTGTGTGTGTAAGTGTATATGTATCTATGTATGTGTGTGTGTGTATGGGTGTATGTATTTTTGTGTTGAACATAACTTCAGGACTAACAATCCTTATGCATCATTATTCAAGCAGATCAAAATCAAGCAGTACACGTTCTTTGCTAGATTTATATTTCTAAGCAAATATCATGAGCTTTTGGGCCGAGAGGAAATTTCTTCACTTCTTTCATCTAAAAGAAGAAAATAAAAGAACCATTTGTCAAATGTAATTGACTTTTCTTTTCAGATTTTCTTTGAGGGGAGAAGAAGGGGTGGGGGCGAGAGAAGGTGCATACAAGCTTCGAGATCAGATTAGAATTGTCAATGAACATTAGATAAACGACCAACCCTTTTGTTTCAGAAGCGTAATAAAATTTTATATCGAGGATTATCTCTCCTTTTCTTTTACTGTTATCCCTCTCTTACTTCCAGTGAATACAGCATTTATTTATAGTCCTCATTCAGTGCTCTCTCTCTCTCTCTCTCTCTCTCTCTCTCTCTCTCTCTCTCTCCCTCTCTCTCTCTCTCTTTCTCTCTACATTATAGCATACAAAGCATAAATGTTTCAGACATGTCACTGTTGTACACAAGAAAATTGAGTTCTAATGATCCTTTAGTGCATGTCCTTCCAAATCTGCCCACTAAGAATAAGTTCTTGGTTTTGACAAATGTGCATTCAATGAGAATGATTTGCTAAATGATTTTGTTGGACACATTTAGGATTGTGAAGAAACTATATGGGATGAAAACGTCCATAGTTTTTGACAAACAAATGGCTAGGACGGAGTTATGTGAAGTGGAACAGAAACACCTGTGCATGAATATTTCAACAGCGTACTAATTTGTAAGTCAATACCTATGTTGCAAAGGTAGTGTTAAGAGAATCAGATAAGCGATAAACTAATAAGCATAGGTTTTGGAATAAAAGTAACCTGTTACAGGTCAATCATCTGAAACCTGCATCTCTTTGAACTTCTTAAGCTTGTTCACATTGAGTGAAACCATTGTCCGTTCATATGCTAATAATAATAGTTGATAGTTGCATGATATTTTAGTGCGTTTTCCACTTCATGATTATTGGATTTCAGCTTACCTATAGATCCCTTGCAAAACAGGAATCTTTAATTGCATTGAGCAGACTCCGGGAGGAGGTTGACTTGGAAAAGAGCAAAGCCAAATTTGATGGACACGGTCAAGAAAAAGATCTGGAAGTATGCATTAGAGCTAGAAACAATGCCTGGGTAATATGTCGGCTTAATAGGGGGAAGGAGCTCTACATGGTTCTTGAAAAAGCCAATGAAACTCTCCTGTATGCCTCTGAAGCTATTCAGAAGTTCAGTAACAGGTAAACTTACTTCTCTTGACTGTTCATGTTTATGAACATCTATGTAGAAATTGTTTCATTGTTTCCATTTCCAATGGAGTCAAGGACACACTCTTCCTTGACTTTGTAATATGATGGAATAAAGCAAAAATGACTCATAAATTGGCTGCACTTCTTATATTGTGAAGTAGCAGTTGATCGACACAGCTTGACGCATCATTTCATTATGGGTCGTTGAGAAACAACCCCTGTGTGTTTCTAACACATGAGTATAGTTGCGTACATCCGACCTCCCATACCTTGCCATAGGCGGGAGCCTCTAAGGCAATGGGGTAATGATGTTGTTGTTGTCGTCGTCTTTGTTGAGAAAGAGAATGTAATCAAACTTAAGTTGTGATAAACTGAAGTACACATGATGTGTCCATTTACACAAAACTGGTTAAAACTTGCAGGTACTGTGATGGAGCAATCTCTTTGGACTAGATTGACTGATGTTGATCAATGTTAATATAGGTAACAGCATTGTATTTTCATTTCTATTTTGGCATCCCTTGTCCTGTGAAACTTCAGATGTTTCTTTTTTGTAGAATTTGTATCTAAAATTGTGGTAATGATTATGCATGTATGTTGCCGTTGTTAATCCTTCATTAGTGGTTAAATGATGATGATGGTGCAAATTATAATCTCATCGACTGTCAGATTCGATCTTCTTTGATATATATATTTAAGCACTTAGTCTTGATTATTGTTTGTTTTTATGAGGGCGAAATCGGTGTAGGTTAATAAGAATGGCATTGACGCCAATGCAGTGAGTTTTTGTGTCTTGGATATAACTAAGTGATGCTTTTATATTGGTATTTATTTGGTATAGAAATTATAGATAATGGTAAAAGAAAAAAGTCAGCTATGATGTTTAGTTTTAACTGAACATCTCTGGAACGTAATATTTCTGCCTATGTATCGTATTGTTACTGTAGGATCCGCCTGCTTAGTGTAGCAGTTGAAGTTAAACAATGAGAACAGGATATTTGATGTTATCAAGTAGTTGTTGGACGTGCTCCAGACCTTAGTGATAGTTTTTGTTGTTATTGAGATATACTGAATATGGTGGTTGCCAGACGTGATGAGTCAAATATAAACTGAATATAATTCGGTTTAAATTCGGCTCGATTATGTAATGAGCTCAAGTCTGAATTAAGGCTTGGATTCTATAATTTTTAAAAATAGATCAATTAAATAACTAAAGTTTTTGAGTTCAATCTTTTTTATATACAAAGAATAGTAATTAACGAAATTTTAATAACTTAATTTGAAATATGTAATTTTAGCAAATTATATTTATTATGATTGAGTCGGAGTGCGAGTTTACAAGCTGAATGTCATTGTTTGAGCTTAGCTTGTTAAAGTACTTGAGCCTTAAATCATATTTGAATCCGAATTCGAGCGCGAGTTTACAAGCTGAATGTCATTGTTTGAGCTTAGCTTGTTAAATTACTTGAGCCTTAAATCATATTCGAATCCGAATTCGAGCTCGTGCTGTATGAATTTAAAGTGCCTTAAACGAATAAAGGTTGAATAACTCGAGTAGAATTCGACTTGTTCGGAATTGTTAGAACCCATACCAATATTTGAAGCACATACTACTCCTTAAGGTATAAAATGTGAGCTGTGTACTTCATTCAATAATTAAGACACATCAGATTAGGTCTGTTTTTGAACTGAATTTGTTCGAACTTGGAAGTATTCAAGTTCAGCATTACATTTGTTCTAAGCCAAAAAATAAGTTTAAGCTTTGATTATAGCAAGAAAGGCACGGAAATCGATTGCGCTCGGTTAAAACAAACACCAAAAAAATCAAAGAAAAGGAAAAAGAAAAAAAAAAGTATGTAGATATATTATCTATGGTAAATGACATATCAAACTACCAATGTTTTGGAAGATCTTGGGGCAAATTTAAGGCCTTCATCAATATGAAATATCAAAATTTAGCACATTTTATGATTTGGAGAAAAATACAAAATTCATTAATAAGTAAATGAGTGTTTTCGATACATTAGACTTTCGTATTTGTGCAGGTCTGGAGAAGGGCCGGATCATCTTATGATCTGATATGCGCAGTCTTATCTTACATTTTGTGCAAGAAACTATTTCTACGGTTTGAAACTGACACCTTTTAAAAGTGCAAGTAATACACAAGGATCATCACCTCTTATTTATGTCTTCCTCTTTCACGTCACCTTCGTCATCCCTCACTTTAGACCTGAACAAATGTAAGAAAAACTCTCTGATAATGAGACCCCTCACTTTATGTCAAAATTATAGGTGATCCTGAGATTAGTGGAACGTGTGATGATGATAACGATCCAGGTGATGATGAGATGGCGAAATCAACTGCAGCCACAAGAGAGGAACTTTAATCATTGGAGGAAGTTGAGAGTAGCACGCAACGATTATGGTGCAATGGAGAACGGTTGGCTGGCACAGTAGGTGGAAGTCGTTGCTGAAGGAAGAAGATGCTGGAGGAGAAAGAAATAAGGCGGGAGTAGTTTAAATAATGAGAAAAGACTAATATACACTTATTGTTAATAAAAGGGACATTTAGTTACAGGGTCATTTTTGTAAATTCTCGTTGGCGGTTATTTGAGTAGTTCAGATTGCAGCATATATGTGCAGGTGCTCGACGAAATGTAAGAGTGTGTGGAATAAGATATTTTCATCTCAAATGCTCTCTGATCTCTCCATCTGTTCTCTAAATTTTCTGTCCACACGTTGGTTGAATATATGCATTTCTTGAAGTTCAATTTGTTCGATTAATTCGAATCTGCAATCTAGTTTTTCCACTATCTTTTCTTAGCTTGCTTTTGACTGCAATTCATCATTTAGAATTGCAGAAACTGTGATCTGTCAATTTTCTACATGGTATCAGAGCGTTCGTGTTAATCACGAATGAATTTTGGCACATTCATGAATTCTGATGCGCATTCACCTAGTAGTTGCAATAGTCCTGTTACCATGGCAAATATGGATCCATCTGAGGATCTTTTGTATATTCACCCAAGTGATAACCCCTCACTTGTCCTTGTGCAACCTTTATTGGATGGAAATAACTATCATATATGGAGTAGAACGTTTAGAAGAGCCTTGGAATCAAAAAACAAGGTAGGCTTCATTACAGGAGCGGTTGTAAGCCGGTAGAGGGAAATCGAAGATACACAGCGTGGACTAAAGCGAATAATATGGTGGCATCATGGATTGTCAACTCTGTCATTCCTTCGATTGGACAGAGTGTGATGTGGTTTGATAATGTAATTGACATATGGAATGATCTTAAGCATAGATATGGCAACGCTGATGCGTTCAAGCTATCTGATTTACAGTAGCAATTTTATGCTATAAAGCAAGGTGAGTCGTCCATAAATGAGTATTACACTAAGCTGAAGGTTGTGTGGGAAGAACTTATGATTCTCAGATCAATTCCAAGTTGTACTTGCAATAGATGTACTTGTAATATAACTAGCCAGATTAACAAGTTTGTTCAAGATGACTATGTGATCAAGTTCGTTAAGGGACTTAATGATGAATTTGAGCCTGTAAAATCACAAGTTTTATTGTCCGTTCCTATACCTGATCTTAAACCACATTCTCCATGGCTATCAATCTTGAATGTAAATTGAATTATTCGGGTACAGAGAGTCAGTTTGTTAATAATCCTACTCTCATCATGAATGTTAACAATGGTGAGAAGAATGTTGGTATGCCTAGACCTGGGAGTTTTGGAGGAACAGCAGGTCCATGATGGCACAAACCTTTTGGTAGGGGCTTTAGAAAAGAGTTTTCAAGGAACAAGCAGGGAACTGCCAAAGTACCATTGTGTACATACTGTAATATGCTTGGTCACACGGTTGACAGGTGCTATAAGAAATATGGATATCCCCCGAGATACAAAACAAGAAACCAAGTTAATTGTGCTGGTAATGAAGGAACTGATGAATTGGAGTTTGGTGGATTTGAAAGGAATGAATATAGTGAATATCATATAAATGATGGTGGAAATGAGAATGTTGTTGGCTCGTTGCCATAGACAAGTCCCAGCCTCACACATGATCAGTACATACAACTGATAAATATGTTACAAGATTACAAGGAGAGATCTAAGAACACTCAAGGTGAAACAAGAGGCTCAAGGGAGCATCATGCAGTATTGTCGACTCAGTTCACCAAATCCACTGGTAAGAAAAAAAATGTGTTAGGCAAATCTTCTACTGTATGGGTTCTTGATCCAGGTGCCACCGACCATGTCTGCTTTTCATGTTCTGCCTTTGAATCTTGTCATCCAGTAGCTTTCTTATCAGTGAAATACCAAATTAAAAAATGCGCCACAGTAACTCACATTGGTATTGTGGAAGTGAGTCCATACATCACACTTAATGATGTCTTACATGTACCGTCTTTTACATTTAATTTTCTGTCATTAAGCAAACTGATAAGTTATGGTGAAATTGATGCACATTTTCATTCAAATACATGTATTCTTCAGGATCATGTGACCCAGAAGAGGATTGGTTTAGCTAAAGTCAATCAAGGCCTCTATTGTTTCATTGAACCATCTCAGCCATGTCATGAAAAGGACTCTTCCTCAGTCGCTAGAATGCAATCCTGTTCAAGTTCTTCTTCCATTTCCACTCTCTGGCACTCAAGGCTTAGTCACCCTGCAGTCTCTAGGATGCATGAAATCCTTAAAATTGATTCCCAAGTGACTGTATCTGATGATGAAAGCACTTGTAGTATATGCTCTTTGGCAAAGCAGAGAGACTGTCTTTTCCCATTTCAAATTCTGTATCTCTTTTTCCTTTTGATCTTGTTCATATGGACATATGGGGTCCATATAAACACCCAACTTTGTATCATCAGAAATACTTTCTTACCATAGTAGATGAACATACTAGGTACTGTTGGATTTATCTACTGAAATCAAAATGTGAAGTAAGAAATATCATTCAGAGTTTTTGTGCTTATGTTTATGTGCAATTCAATAAATCTCTTAAAGCCATAAGGACGGATAATGGATCTGAGTTCAAAATGGATTCATACTTTGCAGAAAAATGCATACAACACCAAACTTGTTGTACATACACACCCCAACAGAATGGAATTGTTGAAAGAAAACATCAACACCTTTTGTTAGTTGCTAGGGCCCTAATAATTCAGTCCAATGTTCCTATCAAGTACTGAGGATTCTCTGTGCAGCATGCTGCCTACCTAATCAATATAACTTCCTCACCCATTCTTCATCATCACACTCCCTATGACCTGCTTTATCAGAAACCTCCTATGTACTCAAATCTTGGGATATTTGGATGCCTAACGTATGCGACCAATGTTCTTCCAGGCAAGGACAAGTTCAGTCCTAGAGCTAGAAAATGTATTTTCTTGGGCCTTTCACATAATACAAAGGGGTACATTGTTCAGGATCTCAAAAGCTTTGATGTATTCGTATCTAGAGATGTTCAGTTCTATGAACATATCTTTTCCTTCAGCCAGTCCCATTCCACGTCTGATGACAACCATTTCTTGCCTGCCAACAATCCATAGTCTGCACCTTACCATACTCCAAGCATTATCTATTCATCTGGTTACTCAGCTGAGGGGGCACCCTCTCACATATCATCTGGCAATGAATCACAGATCAGTCCTTATCCTACACCTGAATCTCAGCTGCACCCTCACAGTTGTTCTGATGATAATACTGAGTTTCCTTCTCCTCTTCAAACGTCTCCACCTCTTCCAAAATCCCTTTCTCCTCTTTCAAATCCACAGTCCAGTCCTAGTCCTAATGGTTTCAATCCAAGTGGTCATATTCCATCCACCCATCCAAATGACACACTCTTACCATCAACAAACATTCCTATCTCTTCTATTGATATACCTCTATCCCTTCCTAGACCTCAACGTACAAGAAAACCTCCACCTTATCTGGAACAATATCACTGCAATCAAGCATCCTCAAACAGCCACATTTCAAAAGAGCTGACATCCAAAACTAGAGTCCACACCACTCCTCACTCCCTAAATAAATACTTTACCCTTGAATCCCTGGCACCTAAGTACATAACTTATGCACTGAACATTTGCACACACACAGAACCTTGTTCTTATGCATAGGCATCTGGTGATCCTGAGTGGCAACTGGCCATGGAGAGAGAGATAGCAGCCTTGGAAGATAATAACACCTGGAAGCTTGTTCCATTGCCTCAGGACAAGAGACCCATTAGATGTAAATGGGTGTATAAAATAAAACGCAAGGCTGACGGGTCAGTGGAGAGATACAAGGCATGGCTTGTGGCTAAGGGATATACTCAACAGTATGGAGTGGATTGCCAGGACACTTTCTCACCAGTGGCAAAAATGGCTACAGTCAGAATGTTGTTGGCTATGGTTGCAAGATATGGTTGGCATGTCCATCAATTAGATATGAACAATGTATTTTTACATGGAGATCTTCATGAGGAGATATATATGACACCCCCACAGGGAATAAGATTGCTACAGTCTCAGTTGGTTTGCAAGCTACAGAAGTCTCTGTATGGCTTGAAGCAAGCCAACAGGGAATGGAACGCTAAGTTGACCAAGTTTCTAACTTCACAAGGTTTCTTACAGTCAATGAACGATTACACTTTGTTTACTAAGAGAATCAGAGGATGTTTACTCATATTATTAGTATATGTGGATGATGTGATAGTTGCCTGTGAGGACATAGATGCAATAGAGGAGATTAAGGATAAACTGCACTCAGAGTTTCAGATTAAGGACTTGGGGAGCTTAAAATATTTCTTGGGTATAGAGGTTGCAAGATCAAAATAAAGGGATATACATCAATCAAAGGAAATATACATTGGAGCTCTTGGAAGAAATGAGGTTCCTGGAATCTAAGCCGGCAGTGAGCCCAATGGAGACTCATGTGAAACTTGCACACAATGACTCAGAATTTTTGGAGGATGTCACACATTACAGAACGCTGGTTGGGAAATTGATATATTTGACGATTACTAGACCAGATATATCCTATGCCGTTCCACAATTGAGCCAGTTTCTTGATTGTTCCAAAATCAATCACTTGAAGACTGGACACAGACTCTTGAGGTATCTGAAAGGGACCATTGGCCAAGGACTTTTGTTTCTAAGCACAGGGGATATGAGTTTAAAAGGATTTGTTGACTCAGATTGGGCTGGATGTCAAGAGACCAGAAGATCAATTACTGGGTATTGTATGTTTTAGGAGGAGCTTTAATCTCATGGAGAGCAAAGAAGCAGACCACATCATCGAGATCTTCTGCAGAGGCTGAATATAGAGCGATGGCACTTGCAGTTTGTGAAGTACAGTGGCTTTTATACCTGGCAAAGGATTCGGGGATAGGTGAGCAGGAACCAGTAGAATAGTTTTGTGACAGCTAGAGTGCTCTATATATTGCTGAGAATCTAGTGTTCTATGAATGAACAAAGCATATTGAAATCGATTATCACATAGTTAGGGAAAAGGTGTTGAATAGAACAGTGAAGTTGATGCCTGTTCGTACTCAGCTGCAGCTGGCGGATATTTTCACCAAGGCGTCAGGTAGTAGGAGGATCACTCAACTTTTACAGTCGCTGGGAATTTGCAACATATATGCCAAGTCAAGCTTGAGAGGGGGTATCAAAAGTATAGGTGATCCTGAGACTAGTGGAACGTGTGATGTTGATAACGATCCAGGTGATGATGAGATGGAGAAATCAACTGCAGCCACAAGAGAGGAACTTTAATCATTGGAGGAAGTTGAGAGTAGCACGCAAAGATTATGGTGCGATGGAGAACGGTTGGCTGACATAGCAAGTGGAAGTCATTGCTGAAGGAAGAAGATGCTAGAGGAGAAAGAAATAAGGCGGGAGTAGTTTAAATAATAAGAAAAGACTATTATACCCTTATTGTTAATAAAAGGGACAGTTAGTTACAGGGTCATTCTTGTAAATCATCGCTAGCGATTATTTGAGAGATTCAGATTGCATATATGTGCAGGTGCTCGACGAAATGTAAGAGCGTGTGGAATGAGATATTTTCATCTCAAATGCTCTCTGATTCTCTCCCTCTGTTAAATTTTCTCTCCACACGTTGGTTTATATGCATTTCTTTAAGTTCATTTTGTTCGATTAATTCAAATCTGCAATCTAATTTTCTCACTATCGTTTCTTAGCTTGCTTTCGACTGCAATTCATCATTTACAATTGCAGAAACTGTGATTTGTCAATTTTCTACACTTTAGGTTTGAACAAATTTAAGAAAAACTCCACCAAAATGAGACGCTCAATCAATTGAAAAAGGATAGTTAAAATCTTGATTTGGGTTGCGTAGAACGTTTTGAAGGTCCTGATGAAAGAAGCTCAAGCTTAAAATCCAATAAATTTTAATTTGAAATCTAAATAATCTCTTTCCACATAAGCGCCAACCTCTAGTCATTGAAATCCACCACACCTGATTTTAGGGTTCAATAGAAGCTACTGTCTCTAATTTTGCAGATTTTGAACAAGGACGCCACTTTGTACACGTGGCGTCGTGTGATTAGAGGCCTTATATTTTGTCTCATTTGAGGCTTCTTCTGTTCTGAACCCGAACTCCAGATGGCCAGTGAGAAAGATTTAGTTGTAACCAAGAAAGAAAAAGAGAAACAATTAATGAAGAACGAAGGGAGGAAACGGCGCTGACAGAAGAGGAGAGACGGTGTCATTGTACACTATCAAAAGTTGGCATTGCCAATTAATTGGTACTGTAGTTGGTCATTATATTTGTTGTCCTATCATTTTTTCCCATGTTCGCAAGCATCTTGACTAGGAACGGACCTTGAAGCAAATGGTAAGATTGCTGCTTTATTATCTTAAGGTTATAGATTCGAGCCGTAGAAACGGTCTCTTACACACAAAAAAGAGTAGGGTAAGGTGCATACATCAGATCGCGAAGTGATCCGGCCCTTCCCTGAACGCTGCGCAAACACAGGAGTCTAGTGTTAGTGTATGTGCCCTAGGCCATGATTTGAATGTTTATAATAAAGGAGTTTTATTATCATTATTGTTGGTTAAGTATGTTACACAATTATGATATATGTCCCTGGTTCATTATTGTTATAGAGATAAAATAATTTATAACCAGTATAAGTATTGATTTGATAATCATGAGATGATTATGTGTATAGTGATACAAATCAACCTCATAGATACTTGTTAGAGAACAGTGTATTGGCTAGACCAATATGAGATTACTACATGGATTTGCGTCATAAGTAAATCTCATTATAGTCATATTTTAATCATTTGACTTGAGATTGTCATAGTTGTTGAGAAATATGTTTGGATAATTTTCAATGTCATGATTTTAAGTGGCGAATACTTAAAAATGTCACACATGGTGTTATATGTGATTAAAAGTTGAAAAAGTTGAAAAAGTTGACATCGATCTCTCAGGTTGTTGCACATCGATCGATCTATGTGTGAGGAAATCAACCGAGATAACTGCAAAAACGCGCAGCGGAAAAACGAAACTTGATCTCCGATTTCCTACCAAGGATCCATGTTGTTCGTTTAATCGATGAAAAAAACTCAAAAATTACCTCCGAAGATTCGAATTACGCAGATGGAAGAGGTGCGAAATCACGAACACCCTCTGTCGGTATCCACACGAACGCTTCCGCCCGGAGTGCTAGCTCTTCAAACGGCGCGGCTGAAGAACTCGTTTTTCACAAAAACGATTCTAGGATCTTTCGTTTTCTGTTATTTCGTTTTTTCTGATTGCTTGGTGTACCAGATACGCCAAGCTCCATACATATATATAGATGTCAAAATCCGATTCCAGATCGGATTTGTTAACGTCTATCATAATCCGTACCAGATACGGATTCTGTTAGGAATAGATAAAACCAATCAAAGTCCATATCAGATATGGATTCTCTGTTATTATCCGATGATATAAATATATAAAAAAACGAAATTAATAATAATAATAATAATAATAATAATAATAATGAATATCCAATATTAATATTATTAATATTAAAACGATAATAATAATAATAATTAATATCCAATATTAATATTATTAATATTATTAATATCAGCCATACGCATTCTTGTGTGTGACCCGATAGGCACATATTAATTGGCAGTTGATTAAATCTCTATTAAACCAACAAGTCGTAATTGGTCTCTAGCAAGACATTACGACTACCCAATTAATACGAGTAAAGTCCAACTAGCCTAATAGCACATGCATTAATCCCTCTGTCACACGATATCTAGTTTGAACATAAGTCATGGTCAGTGTCATACTTATGTTGTTCAAACATATGATTACTCGATCTCTAAGTGGACTGATAAAACAAATGATATTGATCACACTATCAATTCATTTGAGCACGGCCATGCATTTCACAGTCTCACTAATCGAGAGGCCCAAAGATATCACTCTCAAAAGAGAGGGATAAATTCTATCTTGATTGTTCAATATCCTCTACATAATTTCTATCACATTCAATCATGACCTTTATTATTATCCAATTACGGATAACGTTTGATCATGTCAAAATATAATAGTCCTTATGTTGGAAACTATGACAATCTCAAGTCAAAGGATTAAAACATGACTATCGTGAGATTTACTTATGACGCTAATCCATGTAGTAATCTCATGATGGGTCTATCCAATACACTGTTCTCTAACAAGTATCTATGAGATTGATTCGTATCACCATACACATAATCATCTCATGATTATCAAATCAATACTCATACTGATTATAAATTATTTTATCTCTATAACAATAATGAATCAAGGACATATATCAAAATTGTGTAACATACTAACCAACAATAATGATAATAAAACCTCTTTTATTAATAATAAATGCATAACATAAATATCCAAATCATGGCCTATGGCACATACACTAACACTATGTACATAGATCTCTCACATCGATCAAACTATGTAAGACAGAAAATTTTAAGAACTTTCTGTGAGACATCGATCTCTAAACCTGAGACACATCGATCGATCGATGTACATGGAACCCTCACTTCGATTGATCGATGTGGGTCAGAGATAAAACCTGAACCTTTCTGTGAGACATCGATCTCTGAAGCTGAGACACTTCGATCGATCGATGTCTAGGGTTTTTAGAAATAATTTTCTAAAATGTGTTAAAATGTTTGTTTTCATTTGTATATGAATTATACATGTTCATTATGTGATTATTATGTGTTTTTAGTGATTATTATTGTCTTGTGACTAACGTGCCTTAGAAGTTTCTACAACTTACCAAAAAGGGCAAAGTTGGTATTTTGAGTTTTGTAAAAACATCATATGGTGGAAATATGTCAAGTGCATATTATTATCTTGTTTATCATGACAAAGGTGGTATTATGATTATTTCTGACCATTTGGGTCATTTCTGGAGTTTTCTCACACCAGGGGTATTTTGGTCATTTTACCCCCAATGGTATTTTTGGTATTTTCAATCAAGGAATCTCTTGAGCATATTATTATCTTCATTCTGGAGCTGTTTTATTATTATTTTTAAGATAATATGGTGATCTTATATCTTATTCTCTCAACCAATGATATTATTGACTATAGTTGGATATATGACGATTTGAGATGTCACATTCTATTTTTTCTTGAAGACCCTCTTATATATGGTATAAGAGAACATTTATCATCATTATTCAGAGATATTAAAGGTGTCAAAGGTGTGAAAATGTTCTTGACATATAAGAAGAAATATTGGAGAATTTCGGTGTTACATGTTGACATAATCTTGTCAATTGTTATCTATTTATTTCTTCTTCAAAAATCTGAGTTGCTACACTTATATATATATGTTGAAAAACGTGTAGTATCAGGTGGATATGATGTTGTACATATTTTATGAGTTGGTGACAAGTGGACAAATCAAAAAGGAGCTAGTTGGCAAAATTGCCAACTTTGAAATTTCAAAGATGAAACCAACGGCTATATAGGTATTCAAGGTGTTTTTCAGCAGATTTTTGAAGTCAAATGAAGACTTCACATGTCCTATTCTTGTGCTTGAAGTTGAGGATATTTTGGTGGTATTATCTTCTCTTATTATTTACATGTTGATAAAGATTATTTTTGGAAATATAAACAAGGTAGCCAACGGCTACACTTGATCTTGGAGCTGAAATTTGTGTTTGAATTTTTCAAATCGCACATGACTATTCTCAAGCAAGGGGTTGAGGTTATTTTGGTGCAATTATCTTCTCCATATTATCTATTCTTGCTAAGGATAATTCAAGGCAATTCCAAGGTGTATTTTCGGCCAACATGACATTGTCAAGGTGGACCAATCATTTTGTCTTATTTTGCCAATTGTACAAAGCCAACCAATGATGAGAAGACATTTGGAATTGATGATGAAGATGGTGACACATGTGGATTCTTATCTTCAAGGCTCAAATCATATTATTAATAGAGGCAATGGTGAAGAAGATGAAACACACTTGAAGCTCACAAGCATTTGTTGAATTGTGTAGCTTTCATCTTCATCTTCTTGTTGTTATTGTTTTATTCATTGTAGAAAAGATGTTCTTGTTGTATTGTGGTGAGCTACAAGCCTCTTGAGCTTCATTTGTAAGATTGATTAGCCATCTTATAAGGCTATATCAATAGGTGTTAGAGGAGTTGCAACTAAGTGTTGCTTAGAAGGTGATTATCCAAGTCTTGAGTAGGGTTGGTGTATAACCCAAGGATCAAGCTTGACTCTTGTTGTAAGGTGTTTATTTCATAGTAAAATCCAAGAAAAGGTGTTTCTTGGGACGGGAGTAGGTCACATTGACCGAACCAGGATAAATCTTTGGTGTTCTTCTCTTGTTTATTTATTTATGTTTTCTGCCCGTTTTTACTGCAGATTTCACACAACTTCTCACAATTTGAAAAAATAGCTAAACATTTTCAAAATTCGTAATTTTTGGTGGAGTTATACTTCAGACTGTTAGCTTTCATTTCCAACAAGAATCACTTGATTTGAGCAAGGAAAAGTTAGTCTTTCAGTCTTTGCAAGATAACTGCTCCAATCTGGCTGCAATCTGACCAGTTTTGAGAAAACTTAAATTCTGTATTTTTCAAGCGTTGTTTAAGGTCAGGGCCTTTTGGAAACTTTATCTACACATCCTAAGAAGTATTTTGATATAAATATCAACCTTTTTGTTTGAGTATTCAAAGAGAAACACGTTTTGCAAAATCAGCAACATTCTATCCAATTCTGTCCAGATTGACCATCTGAATCTTTTTATTTGTTTGAAGGGCCAAACGATCTTATTTTTGTGTGATTTTCGGACAGAGTCTTGCTAACTCATTGAAGTTCAATTCTGGAAAGTTTCATAATTGTTTGAGTTGTGTACCATTATTTGTGAATTTTTCAAAAACGGGTTCTGAATCTGAGATGGTTTCAGATTCTGTTTTCAAAGGGCATTTTAACAAAGGGTTGTAGTGTAATTTCCGCTAACCAGTACTCACCCCCCCTCTAGTGGTGTTTATTGCAGATGCATGGTCCAACATTTGGTATCAGAGCCAGAACAACAGCACTCAAAAGAAGCAAGATTCAACACCATACGAACAATACTAGGCCAAGAAACAACAATTCATTATATACTGCGTTTCTCAAATCCAAGGTATATACAATGGTTATTGTTTCTCACAAAGGTAAGTTGGAAGGTATGTCTACACAACGCTCTCCTCTTTTTGATGGTAGTAATTTTGTTCATTGGAAACTAAGAATGAGGCTATTCTTAATGGCTATAGACATCGATTTATGGTCTATAGTTGAAGATGGGCCGTACATTCCAATGAAAGTTGTACAAGTTAGTGGAGTCACTCAAGAGGTTGAAAAATATAAAAGTGAATGGTCATCGGATGATAAAAAGAAAATGTCCATGAATACTAAAGCTATGCAATTACTTTTGAATGAACTTACAACTTCTGAAGCAGGATACGTGTCAAATTGCACAAGCGCACACGACATATGGAAATCACTTGTATTAAAGCATGAAGGTACTAGTGGTGTTAAAGAGTCAAAAATAAACATGCTTATGACTGAATTAGAGACTTTCAAAATGTTGCCGAACGAATCCATAACATCTATGGATTTGAGGATTACTAATATTTTCAATGCCCTTGAAGCTTTAGGGAAGTCATTTTCGAACAATGAAAAGGTTCAAAAGGTGCTACGAAGCCTTCCTGCTGAATGGGATCCAAAGGTGACTACAATCGAGGGGACAAAGTCAATCACTAAGATGGATGAATTGATCGGGTCTCTTAAAGTTTACGAGGTTAAATTAAACCAACGAAAGTTTGATTCGTCTAAGTCATCCGGTAAGTCAATAGCTTTCAAAACAACCGAAACACATGCTAATAATGATGACAGTAATAGTGATACTGAATTAGACAATGACTGGATATTGATAGCTAGAAAACTTAGAAAGTTTTTCAAACGTCCAAATAGGAATAGCAACGTAATTCTTCTTCTTCTTCTTTTTCTCAATCTAAGAAAAATAACACAAACAAATGGTATAATAAAGAATTAAAGTGTTATGAACGCGGTCAAAAAGGACATATTTCATACGATTGTCCAACGAAGAAAAATAATAATAATAACAACAATAATAAACAAGCCAAGGACAAGGAGGCACAAATGACAAAGCCAAAGGAGTCTAAGGCAAGGAAAGGGAAACGAGCAATGAAAGTGAGCACATGGAGCGACTCATCTGACTCAGAATCCGAAACTGAGGAAGCTCAAATCTGCTTTGTATCCAACGAGGTATGTTCTTCATCTGATTGTGATTCTGATAGTGACATGACATTTGATGAAATGTATGAAGAGTTCTTAAGAATGCCTGCTCACTGTAAGAGGCTCTCTAATGAAAAGAAGAAACTAGTTGAAGAAAATGACAAGTCGAAGACGTCCAACTTGGAATTTTCCGATCAATTAGAATCTCTTAAACAAGAGTCTTCTAATACTCTTGATTATTTAGAGAATAAAATTGAATCATATAGGAAAGATGAACAAAAGTTAAAAATGGAAAATAATATGTTAAAGTCTAAGTTGGAAAATTGTGAACATGAGATAGTACAACTTAAGTCTTCTAAACTTAACTTAGAAAAAATTTTAGAACAATTTAAATCGGGAGCAAATATGTTAGACATGTAGAAATAAGAGGGTGTGAGTGATTTCAAAATAAGAAATTTGAATATATATATATATCTATATAAACGTTGAGTATATATATACACAAGTGTACATGTATGCATGATAACTTGCCTTATTTAGCTTATATATTATGTTGCCTTACTAACGAGCCATGAAGCATTAAAGCTTACATCATATGGCGAACATTTGTTGAGTTTATACTATTTTCAGGTGCCACAATTGATGAACTAAAGTAGTTCATTAAGTGAAGTACTTAGTTTAATAAACTAAGTAGTTCATTAAAGGAAGATGCATTTGGAAAAGGCACAAAGGCAACATGGCTATGGAAGGAAAGTCTTCTCCTCCTCCCCACATTCATTCCACACGCCTTTTACACATATATATACTATATTTTCAGATTTTTTTTATAAAATGCACATACACATGTATTCCAACGTACTACCGACACGTTATATATCTTACGTACGTACGTTAACGTCACACCACCATACTTAACTCATATTTATGAGTATATTCAGGTCTTATATCATATGATATAAGATATGGTGATGACAAATTAAATACGACACGATAAAAGGTTCAAAACCGAAATTTGTCGTATCGGGCGAATACCGAAACTTCGCCAACGTGTCACGTACTTGCCATAAATAAATGGCCAGCCCATATACCTCAAAAATTGATGGAAATTTCGTGCCATACATGAAATGATCAGCCAAAAATACTTTCCATGTTGGCACACACAAATCACCCCACATTTAGGCCAAAATGTGAAGATTCCAATTTTATTTTTGTCACATGTTTATGGTACCATTTTAAATTAGCCAAGAGCTGAAATTTAAAATATATATTATATATATTATGTATAACATAATATATATATCATGTGCAAAAGTTGGAATTTAAATTAGAGAAAAATCGGGTAATCGATAAATATCGAAAATTCGGTTTTCTACGCACTTAACATGGAACGTTTTTCTTGACCATGATGTGACACGTATCTAGACACTTTTTACATATAATATACATCTTAAAGTGTTCTAGAAAATTAAATTAAGGGCTGATTGGAATATTACATATGTGTATTATTAAATGTGCACTATTTTACAAAGTTAGCAAAAATAAATTTCAGCACATGTATATACACTTTCAAACGTCACTAAAGCTGAGATGGAGCACATGTGGAGCCTTGTTGGCATGTTGATTGGTCAAGAATCAATCATACAATGTTGAGAAATCAAAGAGAGAAGCTACAAAAGGTAAGTATTCAACATATACCTCTCTTATGTCACATGCTGAAAATTTCAGCATGTTACACATATGGTGGCCGAATTCTTCATCATTAAGACAAGATATTTTGTCAATTTTTCATTAAAGGATAAATTGAAGGAGTTATGGAAATGATTTGAATTGTATGTAAGGTAATTAAGTGTGATATTTTTTATATCACACATGCTGAAATTTTTCAGCATGTGTGAGGGGATGTGCTGGCCGAATCTTGCTCTTCTTAGTGTCCAAGTTCACTCTTCATTTGGTAGCAAGACTTACCTTATATAATTGATTTATTTTTATGGAAAAAATTCAAAGGAAAAGTGGAAGAAATCTGAATTTATCTCATCTTGTAAATGCTGAAAATTTCAGCATTAACAAAAGGGTGTGGCCGATTTTTTTGAAGATGGAAGGAAGATATTTGTGTGTCTTGCTCTTTATGACAAAATGTGACAATTATGGCATGATTTAATAATTGATTATTTGGCAAATATTTAGTGTTTATTTCAGATTTTCCATGTCATCAAATGATGACAACATTGAGCCAATCAAAAGGTGCCAAGTAAGCAATGACTAAATGATGGTCCAATGGAGTGATGCCAAGTAAGCAAAACATTGTCACCATGATGTCTTACACTCTCCCAAGCAATTAAAAGGAAATTTTCAAGAGGGGAGAAGGCCAAGGGGGGGACGGCTGCATTGCTATAAGGAAGGAAGAGGAGAACAAACAAAAACAACACCAAGATTTGCATTCTAAAGTGATCAAATTGCCAAGCTTCTTTTCTCCTACATCTTCTTTCTTTCTTCTCTTGTAAAAAGCCTATTGTACTTTACTTCTTTCATTCTTGAATAGGCTTCATAGAAACCACCATTCATACATCTTTGTAAAAGATTGATCAAGGTGTGATCAATCTTCATTCTAGCGAGGTGGTGGTGTTCGTGCAAATTGTACTAGCAATACAAGGTCTGTAAAGGGTTGGAGTTAAGGTGTAACTCTATCAACCCTGCGGTAAGGTGTACTGCGTGTGTGAAATTAGTGTGAACCAAGGAAGGTGTTCCTTGAAGACTGGAGTAGGTTGTTTATAACCGAACCAGTATAAAATTCTTGGTGCAATTTACTTTCAGCATTTACTTTTCAGTTTCTGCACTGGTTACTCATCTTATTCACGTTCGTAAAAATAGTAAACGATTTTCAAAAATTGTAAAAATTTCCAGAAACATACATAAACGTTCTAGGGTTAATTTGGCACAAGTTTCAACCCTTTTGGACAAGTATAGGTCAGTCAAACATCAAAAGTTCTGAGACTAGTGCAGTCTGATTTTCAGACTTGCAAAGGTTGAGACTTTGGTTGTATTGGACCTACTTCCCAAAAGAATTTTCAAAAACTGTTTCAACCCATTTAAATATAGTGTGTGAGGAGTTATTGGTCAAATTTTCAGATCATTTGGACATTCACACAAATAGGAATTAATTTTTCAAAACCATCTACCGTTTCTGGCAGATTTGCACAATCTGAGTGCCAACGGTTTTTGAAGGGGTTAAAGGTTGAATTTTGATTTGAAATTTTTAGGGGACCCTCATAACATCTGAGGCTAAGTTATCTCAAAATTTCATAATTTTTGGAGACCTCTAACCTAGTTTTAAAAACGTTTTAAAACTGGTCCTGAAAACAGAATCTGTTTTCAGAACTTGAATTGGTTAGGTTTAAAGAAATTTTAAAAAGCACACTTTCCGCACCATCTATTCAACCCCCCCTTCTAGTGGTGCCTTGCAGATCCTACAAGTGGTATCAGAGAGCAGGAATACTCACTACAAGGAATCCAACGATTCAGTGAGATGGCATCCACAAATCTCAAAACCGAACAAGAAGGTATGTCGAGCCAAAGGCCTCCACTTTTTGACGGTGAGTCTTTTATTCAATGGAAACTTAGGATGAAACTTTTTCTTATGGCTATAGATATAGATCTTTGGTCAATAATTGAAGATGGTCCATATGTCCCATCTAATGTATCCACTGTAGACGGAGTTACCTTAGAAGTTATTAAAACTAGACAAGAATATACTAGTGAAGATAAAAAGAAACTGAGTATGAATGCTAAGGCCATGCAGTTACTCTTAAATGGTTTAAGTAAGAGTGAGTCTAGTTATGTGTCGAATTGTTCGAGTGCACAAGAAATGTGGAGAATCTTAGAAATGAAACACGAAGGCACAAGTCAAGTAAAAGAGTCTAAAATTAATATGCTGATGTCTACTCTTGAGTCTTTTAAGTTGTTGCCTAATGAGTCAATTGTAGATATGGATCTTCGTTTGACTAACATCTATAACTCTCTTGAGTCTCTTGGTAAGGCTTTTACTACGCAGGAAAAGGTACAGAAAGTCCTACGGAGCCTTCCTTCGGAATGGGATCCTAAAGTGACTGCTATAGAAGAAAGCAAGGAGACTAAATCAATAAAAATGGAAGAACTCATTGGTTCACTCAAAGTTTATGAAAACAAACTTATTATTCGGAAATCGGAATCAACCAAACAAGGTAAGACAATTGCTTTTAAATCAAATGAATACGTCTCCCCTCCCTCCGATCACGTAGATAATAGTGATTCCGAATCAGATAATGATGATTTAATTCTATTGGCTAAAGGACTAAGAAGATTCATGAGAAAGTCATTTAGAAATAAAAACAAGGGCACTACATCTAAGAGAAATAAAAACAAGTCAAATGATAAGGACATTAAATGTTATGAATGCGGCAAACTCGGACACTTATCATATGACTGCCCAAACAAAGAAAAGCAAACTAATAAATACCCTGACAAGGAGCGGAACAAAAATAGACTCGTCTCAGATCCTAAACAAAGGAAACGTGCACTAAAGGCCTCCACATGGAGTGACTCATCAGACTCTGAAACTGAGACCGAAGAGGAGACCGCTCAAGTTTGCTTCGCTTCAAAGGCATCTAATGAGGTATCATCCGATTCTGACTCTGACTCTGAACCTTCTTATGATGATCTTTTTAGTCAGTATCTTGAATTACATAAATTTACTAAGACTCTCGCAAAAGAAAAGAAACGTTTAATTGAAGACAAGAAACTGTTAGAATCTTCTAACGAGAATCTTGTCGCTCAATTAAGCGATTCAAAGAAAGAGTCTTCATGTGTCATCACTGCATTAAAAAACGAGATCTCATCATTGACTTCTCAAAATAATGAAATGAAATCCGAGATTTCAAATTTGAAATCAAGGAATACAGACTTAGAGAAAATGATGAAACAATTCGATACAGGGTCAAACATGCTGCATCGCATCATATTATCGCAAAAGCATGACAGTGACAAAACTGGATTGGGATACGTTGATACTAACGAAGTATCAACCAAACCAACCAAGTTTGTTGTGTCTAAGAAAGTAGACACCCCTAAGCATCAAGTGGCGTCTAAGATGACGCAAAAAGCGCCCCCTTCCACACGCCCCACTCCCTCATATCATGTGAAATATAACGTTGTACCATATAGATATGAGAAGAAAAGAACAATGCATACACGAAATACATATCATCCACGCACTACGCACACGCACACAAGGACATATCAAAAGCGTCCTTCATTCAATGAGTATAGAGGAGTCCTTGGGCAAAGACCCAAAGTACATGCACCACATGTATATTATATCGCACCTTCATTCTTGCCATTTGATAGACCGAGAAGGATCACCCAAGTATGGGTACCGAAAGGTACCTTTACCAAAAGGTGATTAACTAACTCGAAAGGACCCAAAATTAAAAGGGTACCTAAATCACCTTTTCACATTGCAGGGAGACCACTCATCAAAAGACACATCAATAAAGTGGTTCCTTGACAGTGGGTGCTCGAGGCACATGACAGGTGACCCGAGCCTGTTCTCCAAATTAAAAAAGGTCACAAAAGGCGGATCCGTGACCTTTGGAGACAACAATGAAGGGAAGATCATTGGAAAAGGTACGATTGGCAATCCGAATACACTTCAAATCTCCAACGTATTTTTGGTAAGCAACTTATCTTACAATCTTCTTAGTATTTCTCAATTTGTTGACAATGGTTTCAATGTGTGTTTTACTCACCCTTATTGCAATATAATAAATAAAAATGGAGAAACCGTTTTAAAAGGAAAACGTGAAGGGAATATATTCACACTATCTATGGATGATGTAGTAGACGCCAAAGTTAAATGTTTTATGTCAAATGAACCCAATGTGAATTTGTGGCATAGACGTTTAGGACACATAGGTATTTCTACACTAGAAAAGTTGCAACGAAAGAACCTAGTACAGGGATTGCCTACGCTCGATTTAGACAACTTTCAGTTGTGTGAATCTTGCATAAAAGGCAAACAAACACGTGAGTCACTTAAGTCTAAAAATGAGATAAGCACGACTAGAACGCTAGAACTATTGCATATCGATTTGTTTGGTCCTAGTCGCACTACAAGTCTTGGTGGGCGTCACTATGCATGCGTGATTGTTGATGACTTCTCTCGCTACACTTGGACTTTATTTCTTGCACATAAGGATGATAGCGCCGTAGAAATCGCTAAATTAATTAAACAACTTGAAAATCAATACGGCGTAAATGTGAAAAGAATAAGAAGCGATAGAGGCGGTGAATTTAAAAATAAAGAGATGATTTCGTTTTGTGAAGAAAAAGGAATTAAACATGAGTTTTCGCCACCTAGAACTCCACAATTAAATGGAGTAGTAGAAAGAAAGAATCGCACACTACAAGAAATCGCTAGAACTATGCTTTGCGAAAATAAATTGCCTAGATTTCTGTGGGCGGAAGCCGTAAACTGTGCATGCTATATTGTAAATCGCCTATCTATAAGAAAGAAAATAAACAAGACGCCTTACGAAATTTTGAATGATCGCATGCCTAAGATTGATTATCTTCGTGTGTTTGGATGCAAATGCTTTGTCTTGAATACAAAAGATAATTTAGATAAATTTGAATCCAAATCAATTGAGTGCATTTTTGTTGGGTATTCCATAAATTCAAAAGCATATAGATGTTATGATCCTCTCACTAGACAAATCATAGAATCTATTCATGTTAAATTCAATGAATTTGGAGAGATTGATAAAAATAAGGAATATGACGATGATTTTGAATTGAAACCCGTTTTGGATGAAGATAATGATTCTTTTGATATGCATGAGATGAATGAGACACTAGAAATGCATGATCATATAGAAATGCATGATAACTTAGAAAATAATCAACCTAGATAGCATAGAGATCACCCACAAGATCTCATCATAGGCGACATTACTCACGGTGTGCGACCACGTAGAAGAATCACTTCGGATGAAATAAATGAATTTCATGCTATGATTTCTGAAATTGAGCCCAAAAATGTGCATGATGCTTTGAGTGATTCATCTTGGATTGATGCTATGCATGACGAACTTAATCAATTCGTTAGAAATGATGTATGGGATTTAGTGCCACGACCACAAGATAAGACAATAATAGGCACAAAGTGGGTATTTAGGAACAAAATGAATGAAGAAGGAAAGGTCGTTAGAAATAAAGCAAGACTCGTAGCTCAAGGATATAATCAAGAAGAAGGAATAGACTACGATGAAATATTTGCACCCGTAGCACGTTTAGAAGCTATACGACTCTTACTTGCTATTGCTTGCTTGAAAGATTTTAAATTATATCAAATGGACGTCAAAAGTGCTTTTCTAAACGGATTTATACAAGAAGAAGTATACGTGTAGCAACCACCCGGTTTTGAAGATTTGAAACATCCAGATCACGTGTACAAACTAAAGAAGGCACTATATGGCCTAAAGCAAGTGCCGAGAGCATGGTATGATCGTTTTGCTACTTTCCTTTTAGAAAATGATTTTAAACGTGGTACTATAGATAGTACACTATTTTTGAAACAAGAAAAATCAGATTTACTTATTATTCAAATCTACGTAGATGACATTATTTTCGGATCTACCTCACATAGACTCGTTAGAGATTTTGAAAATTGTATGAAAGCTGAATTTGAAATGTCTATGGTTGGTGAACTTAATTATTTTCTTGGCTTGCAGATTAAGCAAACGAGTAAAGGAATTCATATAAGCCAAGCTAAGTACGTAAATGACATGATCAAGAAGTTCAGTTTTGAAAATCTGAAACCATCCCCCACGCCTATGAGTGTTACTACTAAATTAGACAAAGACGAACATGGTAAAGACATTGATAATGGATTATATCGATCTATGATAGGTTCTTTACTATATTTAACTGTTAGTAGGCCTGATATTATGTTTAGCGTATGCATGTGTGCTCGTTTTCAAAGTCAACCTAAGGTGTCACACTTAAATGCGGTAAAAAGAATATTCCGTTATATTAAGCACACGCCCACCTTAGGTATTTGGTATGATAAGGACTCTACATTCGACTTACATGCTTACACTGATGCAGATTATGGTGGCTGCAAGATAGATAGAAAAAGCACGAGCGGAACTTGCCAATTTATAGGAAATTCCCTTATTTCATGGTTTTCCAAAAAAGCAAGCAAGTGTTGCTTTGTCCACTACTGAGGCTGAATATATGGCTCTTAACCTTTGTTGCACACAGTTGTTGTGGATAAAACAACAACTTTCGGACTTTGGAATTACCGTAAATAAAATTCCTATATATTGTGATAGTATGAGTGCAATAAATTTGTCTAAAAACCCCGTATTACACTCTAAGGCTAAGCATATAGAAGTTCGCTATCATTTTCTTCGTGATCACGTTAACAATGGTAATATTGTCATAGATCACGTACGCACAGAATCACAAGTAGCGGATATATTTACAAAGGCCTTAAATCAAGCCACATTTGAATCTCTTCGTTCTAAATTAGGCATGATTCCTGTTGATGTGATTTAATGCGATTTTATTTGATTTACTTTCCTTTTTGACAGGAATCTTTTGATTAACTTTCCAAAATAAAGGGGGAGAGAGAAGCATGATTTAAGGGGGAGAGAGATTTAAGGGGGAGAGAGATCACTGATTGATCTTAATTGCATGAATCAAGGGGGAGCCGGATTTGAAATTCAAAATTCAAATTTCAAATTTGTGCATAATTCAAGGGGGAGAGATAACACTTAAATCATGTACACTAGTTATTTTGAAAATCATCAAAAGGGGGAGATTGTAGAAATAAGAGGGTTTGAGTGATTTCAAAATAAGAAATTTGAATATATATATATCTATATAAACGTTGAGTATATATATACACAAGGGTACATGTATGCATGATAACTTGCCTTATTTAGCTTATATATTATGTTGCCGTACTAACGAGCCATGAAGCATTAAAGCTTACATCATATGGCGAACATTTGTTGAGTTTATACTATTTTCAGGTGCCACAATTGATGAACTAAAGTAGTTCATTAAGTGAAGTACTTAGTTTAATAAACTAAGTAGTTTATTAAAGGAAGATGCATTTGGAAAAGGCACAAAGGCAACATGGCTATGGAAGGAAAGTCTTCTCCTCCTCCCCACATTCATTCCACACGCCTTTTACACATATATATACTATATTTTCAGAGTTTTTTTTATAAAAGGCACATACACATGTATTCCAACGTACTACCTACACGTTATATATCTTACGTACGTACGTTAACGTCACACCACCATACTTAACTCATATTTATGAGTATATTCAGGTCTTATATCATATGATATAAGATATGGTGATGACAAATTAAATACGACACGATAAAAGGTTCCAAACCGAAATTTGTCGTATCGGGCGAATACCGAAACTTCGCCAACGTGTCACGTACTTGCCATAAATAAATGGCCAGCCCATATACCTCAAAAATTGATGGAAATTTCGTGCCATACATGAAATGATCAGCCAAAAATACTTTCCATGTTGGCACACACAAATCACCCCACATTTAGGCCAAAATGTGAAGATTCCAATTTTATTTTTGTCACATGTTTATGGTACCATTTTAAATTAGCCAAGAGCTGAAATTTAAAATATATATTATATATATTATGTATAACATAATATATATATCATGTGCAAAAGTTGGAATTTAAATTAGAGAAAAATCGGGTAATCGATAAATATCGAAAATTCGGTTTTCTACGCACTTAACATGGAACGTTTTTCTTGACCATGATGTGACACGTATCTAGACACTTTTTACATATAATATACATCTTAAAGTGTTCTAGAAAATTAAATTAAGGGCTGATTGGAATATTACATGTGTGTATTATTAAATGTGCACTATTTTACAAAGTTAGCAAAAATAAATTTCAGCACATGTATATACACTTTCAAACGTCACTAAAGCTGAGATGGAGCACATGTGGAGCCTTGTTGGCATGTTGATTGGTCAAGAATCAATCATACAATGCTGAGAAATCAAAGAGAGAAGCTACAAAAGGTAAGTATTCAACATATACCTCTCTTATGTCACATGCTGAAAATTTCAGCATGTTACACATATGGTGGCCGAATTCTTCATCATTAAGACAAGATATTTTGTCAATTTTTCATTAAAGGATAAATTGAAGGAGTTATGGAAATGATTTGAATTGTATGTAAGGTAATTAAGTGTGATATTTTTCATATCACACATGCTGAAATTTTTCAGCATGTGTGAGGGGATGTGCTGGCCGAATCTTGCTCTTCTTAGTGTCCAAGTTCACTCTTCATTTGGTACCAAGACTTACCTTATATAATTGATTTATTTTTATGGAAAAAATTCAAAGGAAAAGTGGAAGAAATCTGAATTTATCTCATCTTGTAAATGCTGAAAATTTCAGCATTAACAAAAGGGTGTGGCCGATTTTTTTGAAGATGGAAGGAAGATATTTGTGTGTCTTGCTCTTTATGACAAAATGTGACAATTATGGCATGATTTAATAATTGATTATTTGGCAAATATTTAGTGTTTATTTCAGATTTTCCATGTCATCAAATGATGACAACATTGAGCCAATCAAAAGGTGCCAAGTAAGCAATGACTAAATGATGGTCCAATGGAGTGATGCCAAGTAAGCAAAACATTGTCACCATGATGTCTTACACTCTCCCAAGCAATTAAAAGGAAATTTTCAAGAGGGGAGAAGGCCAAGGGGGGGACGGCTGCATTGCTATAAGGAAGGAAGAGGAGAACAAACAAAAACAACACCAAGATTTGCATTCTAAAGTGATCAAATTGCCAAGCTTCTTTTCTCCTACATCTTCTTTCTTTCTTCTCTTGTAAAAAGCCTATTGTACTTTACTTCTTTCATTCTTGAATAGGCTTCATAGAAACCACCATTCATACATCTTTGTAAAAGATTGATCAAGGTGTGATCAATCTTCATTCTAGCGAGGTGGTGGTGTTCGTGCAAATTGTACTAGCAATACAAGGTCTGTAAAGGGTTGGAGTTAAGGTGTAACTCTATCAACCCTGCGGTAAGGTGTACTGCATGTGTGAAATTAGTGTGAACCAAGGAAGGTGTTCCTTGAAGACTGGAGTAGGTTGTTTATAACCGAACCAGTATAAAATTCTTGGTGCAATTTACTTTCAGCATTTACTTTTCAGTTTCTGCACTGGTTACTCATCTTGTTCACGTTCGTAAAAATAGTAAACGATTTTCAAAAATTGTAAAAATTTCCAGAAACATACATAAACGTTCTAGGGTTAATTTGGCACAAGTTTCAACCCTTTTGGACAAGTATAGGTCAGTCAAACATCAAAAGTTCTGAGACTAGTGCAGTCTGATTTTCAGACTTGCAAAGGTTGAGACTTTGGTTGTATTGGACCTACTTCCCAAAAGAATTTTCAAAAACTGTTTCAACCCATTTAAATATAGTGTGTGAGGAGTTATTGGTCAAATTTTCAGATCATTTGGACATTCACACAAATAGGAATTAATTTTTCAAAACCATCTACCGTTTCTGGCAGATTTGCACAATCTGAGTGCCAACGGTTTTTGAAGGGGTTAAAGGTTGAATTTTGATTTGAAATTTTTAGGGGACCCTCATAACATCTGAGGCTAAGTTCTCTCAAAATTTCATAATTTTTGGAGACCTCTAACCTAGTTTTAAAAACGTTTTAAAACTGGTCTTGAAAACAGAATCTGTTTTCAGAACTTGAATTGGTTAGGTTTAAAGAAATTTTAAAAAGCACACTTTCCGCACCATCTATTCAACCCTCCCCCCTTCTAGTGGTGCCTTGCAGATCCTACAAGACACACTTATCTCACCACAAAAGTATGGTAATGATAAAACCGGCTTAGGCTATAAAGAAGAAAATGAAAAAGTAAATAAAAAGACTAAGTTTGTTTCATCTAGTACAAAGTTGCCATATAATACAAAATCAACTTTGCCTGCTATATCTTCTTCTACAACTTCTTCTACTTATATCAAGGCAAAAATACAACATACATCCACCAATATACACACGCATAAACATACATCTAGGCCAAACTTTGCATTCAAACAACCTAGAAATTATGCCTACATGTATACAAATGCAACTAGACCGAATAAGATGCATACAACTTATTATGAACCTAAGTATAGACAACACTCATATAAATCTTATAGAAATGCATATGAACATACATATATAGCGCCATTCAAGAAACAAAATTACATGTCTTATACACACTACCAAAATTGGCCAAGACATAGTAGTGATCAACCATGGCGCAACATGTATAACAATGCATCTTCACTTATGTGGAATAATCATCTATATGCTTATCCTTCTTATTTCAACCATGCTAAAAATGTGCCTAAAAGGTATGTTCAAGTTTGGATACCTAAGGGTTATCTAAACAAGAATAATACCCCTAACACTCAAGGACCCAAATAAAGGGTACCTAAAACTTTGTCTCCATTGTAGGGAAAACACAAGGAATGCAAGAAGGAGGCAAAGTCAAAGAATCTAAAAACCAAATGGTTTTTAGATAGTGGATGTTCGAGGCATATGACCGGGAACCCCAAACTATTCACGGAACTTGAACATATTGATGGTGGAAAGGTGACATTCGGTGGCAACAACAAAGGAAAAGTTGTTGGAAAAAGAACAATTGGAGACCCTAACACATTTCAAATACAAAATGTGTTGTTAGTAAGCAATCTCTCTTATAATTTACTTAGTATTTCACAACTTATAGATTGTGGTTACAATGTCTCTTTTCTTCCCAATTCAGGTGATATAATAAATGAAAAAGGAGAAACGGTTTAAAAGGAAATAGAGATGGTAATATTTATACTCTTACCTTAGATAACATTTAGATGCTAAGGTTAAGTGTCTAATATCACATGACTTAGATGTGAATTTATGACATAGAAGATTAGGCCATATCGGAATTTCAACCATTAAGAAATTGTCTAAAAAGAATTTAATTAAAGGAATGCCTAAGTTAGACTTAGATAATTTTCAAATGTGTGAAACATGTATTAAGGGAAAACACATTAAAGAAACTTTAAAACCAAAACATGAAGTGAGTACTAGTCATGTACTAGAATTGCTTCACTTAGACTTATTTGGTCCAAGTAGGACAAGAAGTCTAGGTGGACAATACTATGTGTGTGTCATAGTAGATGATTACTCACGCTACACATGGACATTGTTCTTAACAAACAAAGACGATGCTCCATTAGCAATCGAAACCCTTATCAAGCAACTTGAAAACATTTACGAAGAAAATGTCAAAAGAATTAGAAATGATAGAGATGGAGAATTTAAAAATAAAGACGTAATCAAATTTTGTGAACTACATGGAATAAAACATGAATCCTCACCACCTAGAACATCACAACTCAATGGAGTTGTTGAACGTAAAAATAGAACGATTCAAGAAGTTGCTAGGACAATGCTTTGTGAAAATAAATTACCTAAATATTTATGGGCTGAAGCTGTTAGTTGTGCATGCTATATTATAAATAGGCTTACTATTAGAAATAAATTAAATAAAACGCCTTATGAATTGCTAAACAATAGACAACCTAAGATAGATTATCTTAAAGTATTTAGATGTAAATGTTTTGTGCTGAACACTAAGGATAATCTAGATAAATTTGAACAGAAGTCTATTGAATGCATATTTGTTGGGTATTCAACTAACTCAAGAGCATATAGGTGTTATAATCCTACATCTAGAAAAATAATTGAATCCATACATGTGAAATTCAATGAAAATTCATGCTTTGAAGTTAGTGATAAACATCAACATAAACAAGAAACAAATGTTGAAAATATGTTTGATGATGATGTATTACTTGAGCCTATACTTGATCATCTAGAACCAACTCTCCCTGAACAAGATATGCATGAACCCTTAGATGAAATAAATCAAGAGACTTTGCAATTGGAAGATACAACTAATGATCCAATTACATATAATAACGTTCACACTAATGAAACATTTGAACAAGATGAGGGTGAACCTAGTCAATCTAGGAATTGGTGGCACCCTAGAGAATTAATCATTGGGGATCCAAGTGTTGGGGTTAGAACACGTAGAAATATAAGTCAACTTGAAGTACATAACTTAATCTCACAATTAGAACCTAAGAACGTAAAGGAAGCCATAGGTGATATATCTTGGATAGAAGCTATGCATGAGGAAGTGAACCAATTCACAAGGAACAACGTCTGGGACCTAGTACCTAAACCTGAAGACAAGTCTATAATAGGAACTAAATGGGTGTTTAGAAATAAGAGGACGAACAAGGAAAAATTACAAGAAATAAGGCTAGACTAGTCGCACAAGGTTATAATCAACAAGAAGGAATAGATTATGAAGAAACCTTTGCACCCATTGCACGACTAGAAGCAATTAGATTGTTACTTGCGATTGCAAGTCTAAGCAATATTAAGCTCTTCCAAATGGATGTCAAGAGTGCATTCTTGAATGGATACATCCAAGAAGAGGTGTTTGTCAAACAACTCCGTGGATTCGAAGATCCAAAGAATCCTAACCATGTTTATAAGCTTAAGAAAGCTTTATATGGTTTGAAACAAGCTCCAAGAGCTTGGTATGATAGATTTGCAAACTTTCTTATTGAAAATAATTATCAAAGGGGAACAATAGACAACATATTATTCCTAAGAAGAAAAGATAATGATTTGTTAATAGTTCAAATATATGTAGACGATATTATCTTTGGTTCAATTAACCCTATCTTAGTAAAAGACTTCGAAGAGTGTATGAAGTCAGAATTTGAAATGTCAATGGTAGGAGAGTTGAATTATTTCTTAGGACTTCAAATCAAACAAACTCCTCAAGGAATTCACATTAGCCAACTTAAGTATGTCAATGATATGATTAAGAAGTTTGGCTTTGAAGAGTTGAAACCTACAACTACCCCCATGAGTGTTAGTACCAAACTTGATAAGGATAAAAATGGTAAACCATTTGATGACACACTCTATAGGTCTATGATTGGATCACTGTTATGCTTAACTCCATCAAGACCTGATATCATGTTTAGTGTGTGTATGTGTGCTAGGTTTCAATCTTGTCCTAAGGTATCACATTACAATGCAGTGAAAAAGATCTTTAGATATCTTAAGCATACACCTCACTTAGGACTTTGGTATGATAGAAACGCTAAGTTGGAATTGTACGCATATAGTGATGCGGATTATGGTGGTTGCAAATTAGATAGAAAATCCACTAGCGGTACTTGTCAATTCATAGGAACCAACTTGATTTCTTGGTTTTCTAAAAAGCAAGCTAGTGTAGCTCTTTCTACTACTGAAGCCGAGTATATTGCTTTGAGTTTATGTACAACCCAAATACTTTGGGTTAAACAGCAACTTAGTGATTTTGGCATTAAAATGAATAAGATTCCAATTTTCTGCGATAGCACAAGTGCAATCAATCTTTCACGGAATCCGGTGCTTCATTCTAAGGCCAAACACATTGAGGTGCAATACCACTTTCTTCGCGATCATGTAGTGATAAACCATATAAGAACTGATCACCAAATCGCTGACATCTTCACCAAACCCCTTAATCAAGCCACTTTTGAAAACTTACGCGCCAAATTAGGAATGATGACTTACAATACCATTGTGTAGGTCTATCTTTTGCATGATTTGCAAAATAAAGGGGGAGATAGAATAAGAACATGATTTTAGTTGGTAAGTCATGTTTTAGTTGGTAAGTCATGAAATCATATGCTAAGTTTTAATTGGTATAAATTTTGGAGCATAGGCTAAGGGGGAGAGTATGAGTTGGTGGGAGAGTATGAGTTGAGGGAGAGCAGCATACTATTTAAAAGTTGAAAACATTTGGTTAAATGTTTGGTTATAAGTTGTGACATTAAAATCATGTTAGGTTATTTTGAAAATCATCCAAAAGGAGGAGAATGTTGAGAAATATGTTTGGATAATTTTCAATGTCATGATTTTAAGTGGCGAATACTTAAAAATGTCACACGTGGTGTTATCGTCATCATGACAAAGTGGCTTGATTAAGGCAGAAAAGTTTAAGAACATGTTTGGATAATTTTCAATGTCATCGATCTCTCAGGTTGTTGCACATCGATCGATCTATGTACATAGATCTCTCATATCGATCGATCTATGTAA
Organism: Eustoma russellianum; assembly: GCA_036186865.1. Taxonomy (NCBI): domain Eukaryota; kingdom Viridiplantae; phylum Streptophyta; class Magnoliopsida; order Gentianales; family Gentianaceae; genus Eustoma; species Eustoma russellianum. The sequence goes on along the minus strand of AP025066.1, from coordinate 16,046,594 downwards.
GGCAGAAAAGTTTAAGAACTTTCTGTGAGACATCGATCTCTAAACCTGAGACACATCGATCGATCGATGTACATGGAACCCTCACTTTGATCGATCGATGTAGGTCAGAAATAAAACCTGAACCTTTCTGTGAGACATCGATCTCTGAAGCTGAGGCACTTCGATCGATCGATGTCTAGGGTTTTTAGAAATAATTTTCTAAAATGTGTTAAAATGTTTGTTTTCATTTGTATATGAATTATACATGTTCATTATGTGATTATTATGTGTTTTTGGTGATTATTATTGTCTTGTGACTAACGTGCCTTGGAAGTTTCTACAACTTACCAAAAAGGCAAAATTGGTATTTTGAGTTTTGTAGAAACATCATATGGTGGAAATATGTCAAGTGCATATTATTATCTTGTTTATCATGACAAAGGTGGTAATATGATTATTTCTGACCATTGGGGTCATTTCTGGAGTTTTCTCACACCAGGGGTATTTTGGTCATTTTACCCCCAAGGGTTTTTTTTGGTATTTTCACTCAAAGAATCTCTTGAGCATATTATTATCTTCATTCTGGAGCTGTGTTATTATTATTTTGAATATAATATGGTGATCTTATATCTTATTCTCTCAACGAATGATATTATTGACTATAGCTGGATATGTGACGATTTGAGATGTCACATTTTTTTTCTTGAAAGCCTTTTATATGTTATAAGAGAACATTTATCATCATTATTCAGAGATATTAAAGGTTTCAAAGGTGTGGAAATATTCTTGACATATAAGAAGAAATATTGGAGAATTTCGGTGTTACACGTTGACATAATCTTGTCAATTGTTATCTATTTATTTCTTCTTCAAAAATCTGAGTTGCTACACACACACACATATATATATATATATATATATATATATATATGTTGAAAAATGTGTAGTATCAGGTGGATATGATGTTGTACATATGTTATGAGTTGGTGACAAGTGGACAAATCAAAAAGGAGCTAGTTGGCAAAATTGCCAACTTGGAAATTTCAAAGATGAAACCAACGGCTATATAGGTATTCAAGGTGTTTTACAGCAGATTTTTGAAGTCAAATGAAGACTTCACATGTCCTATTCTTGTGCTTGAAGTTGAGGATAGTTTGGTGGTATTAAACAAGGTAGCCAACGGCTACACTTGAACTTGGAGCTGAAATTTGTGTTTGAATTTTTCAAATCACACATGCCTTTTCTCAAGCAAGGGGTTGAGGTTATTTTGGTGCAATTATCTTCTCCATATTATCTATTCTTGCTAAGGATAATTCAAGGCAATTCCAAGGTGTATTTTCGGCCAACATGACATTGCCAAGGTGGACCAATCATTTTGTCTTATTTTGCCAAGTGTACAAAGCCAACCAATGATGAGAAGACATTTGGAATTGATGATGAAGATGGTGACACATGTGCATTCTTATCTTCAAGTCTCAAATCTCACTATAAATGGAGGCAATGGTGAAGAAGATGAAACACACTTGAAGCTCACAAGCATTTGTTGAATTGTGTAGCTTTCATCTTCATCTTCTTGTTGTTATTGTTTTATTCATTGTAGAAAAGGTATTCTTGTTGTATTGTGGTGAGCTACAAGCCTCTTGAGCTTCATTTGTAAGATTGATTAGCCATCTTATAAGGCTATATCAATAGGTGTTAGAGGAGTTGCAACTAAGTGTTGCTTAGAAGGTGATTATCCAAGACTTGAGTAGGGTTGGTGTATAACCCAAGGATCAAGCTTGGTTCTTGTTGTAAGGTGTTCATTTCATAGTAAAATCCAAGGAAAGGTGTTCCTTGGGACTGGAGTAGGTCACATTGACGGAACCAAGATAAATCTTCGGTGTTCTTCTCTTGTTTCTTTATTTCTGGTTTCTGCCCGTTTTTACTGCAGATTTCACACAACTTCTCACAATTTGAAAAAATAGCTAAACATTTTCAAAGAGAAACACGTTTTGCAAAATCAGCAACATTCTGTCCAATTCTGTCCAGATTAACCATCTGAATCTTTTTATTTGTTTGAAGGGTCAAACAATCCTATTTTTGTGTGATTTTTGGACAGAATCTTGCTAACTCATTGAAGTTCAATTCTGGAAAGTTTCATAATTTTTGGAGTTGTGTACAATTATTTGTGATTTTTTCAAAAACGGGTTCTGAATCTGAGATGGTTTCAGATTCTGTTTTCAAAGGGGATTTTAACAAAGGGTTGTAGTGTGATTTTCGCTAACCACTATTCACCCCCCTCTAGTGGTGTTTATTGCAGGTGCACGATCCAACAATAGTTTCCAGCAATAGGACTATTATATGTTGATATGATCAAACGTTATCCGTAACTAGATAATAATAAAGGTCATGATTGAGTATGATGGAAATTATGTAGAGGACATTGAGCAGTTGAGATAGAATCTGTCTCTCTCTTTTGAGAGAGATATCTTTTGGGCCCCTTGATAAATGAGACTGTGAAATGCATGGCCGTGCTCAGATGAATGGATAGTGTGATCAATATCATTTGTTTTATCAGTCTACTTAGAGATCGAGTAATCATATATTTGAACAATATAAGTATGACGTTGACTATGACTTATGTTCGAACTAGATATCATGTGACAAAGGGATTAATGCATGTGTTATTATTAGACTAGTTGGACTGTATTCATATTAATTGCGTAGTCGTAATGTCTTGCTATAGACCAATTACGACTTGTTGGTTCAATAGAAATTTACCCAACTGCCAATTAATACGGGCCTATCGGGTCACACAATAAAATGCGTATGGCTGAGATTAATTTTAGTAATATTAATAATATTAATATTGGATATTAATTATTATTATTATTATTATTATTATTATTATTATTATTATTATTATTAGCGTATATATATATATATTATTGGATAATATTAACAGTTTCCATATCTGATGGATTTTGATTGGTCTTATCCAAACCAGATAGAATCCATATCTGATATGGATTTTGATTGGCCTCAACCAATCCGATTTTGAATCGGATTTAAGTCTTTATATATGGATATAGAGAGCTCTGTCTCGTACACAACAGAGAACAAAAGAAAAAAAACTGAAATAGTTTTTGGAGAAAAAGGAATTTCTCAGCCTTTGTTTCAAGAGATAGCACTCTGGATGGAAACATTCGTGTGGATACCTGCAGAGGGTGTTCGTGTCATCACACCTCTTGCGTCTGCGGATTTTGAATCTACAGAGGTAAGGTTTTTGAATTTCTTTCATCGAATTAAACGAACAACATAGATCCTTGGTAGGAAATAAGAGATCAATTTTGTTTTTCTGCTGTGCGTTGTTGTAGCGATCTCGTCTATTTATTAATAGTGGTATCAGAGCCATTTGTTGTTTTCGTTTAAATCGATTATATCATGCTTATGTGATTATATGTTTTCTGTTTGAATTCGTATGGCATGATATGTACAGAATCCTAATTCGAATTTCATCTGTTAAGATGAGATTGGCATTTTCAAATCGTTTTCATGAGATGATATAACCCGAGATTATTGTAAATGGCAAATTCGTTTGTCAGGTGATGACTAAAACAATTTGGTTTGTATCAGATGTAAACATACAATAATGATTCTATCGGGATTGATCCATATTTGAAACGGACATATTATCAATTCGATTGATGATTCTGTTTTTGGGTTTCAAATGGCAGATTATCAATTCAATTGATGATTCTGTTTTCAGGTTTCGAATGGCAGATTCTATTGATGATTCTGTTTCGGGTTTTGAATGGCAGATTATCAATTCCATTGATGATTCTGTTTTCGAGTTTCGAATGGCAGATTATCAATTCGATTGATGATTATGTTTCGGGTTTCGAACGACAAATTATTAATCCGATTGATGATTCTGTTTCAGGTTTCGAATGGCAGATTATCAATTTGATTGATGATTCTGTTTTAGGGTTTTGAATGACAACTATCGATTCGATCGATGCTTCTGTAAGGGTTTACACGTATTCAAAACAGTAAGATTGTTAATACGATCGACGCATCTATTTTAGGGTTTCGAAAAGAAAATTATCAATTCGATTGATGTTTTCTCTTTGCGAGACCGCCATGTGTGTATGCCCTATAGTTCGTTACCATGACATTAAGCATGTCAATATATATTCATTTGTTATAATATGTTTGTGTAAGATATATTATAATTGTTTGATGTCTTTGCATAATGCATAGCATGACCTTAGGACCTATGTGATTGACTTAGTCATATTTCTATTTTGGGTTATCACGGCCTGTGTGCCGTTGTTTTTTGTTATATTTTATTTTACAAGTATTTATGTTTTCTTTATTATTGTAATAAATGAAGAATCAAGCTGCCGAAGTGGTGACAGCGAGACATACCAAGGACGAGTGGATTCCATAGAGATGGAGGCACGAGCTCAAGATTAGAAGATACGTATCATTGCAAATATTGTAATAGGAAGTCTTTCACATAGGATTTCCTTTATGATCTTCATTTGGTCTCATGAAGATCATATTAGTTTGGTTATGCTATGTCATTTTTACATATTTATCATTTTGTATGAGATGTGTGGATGATAGATTATATATGCATATAAGATGCTACGATATAATGATATGCAGTGCAAGACATAAACTAAGTTGAACCCTCATTAATAATTTAAGTATCGATGCCATCCATGTCTTAAACACCTATTAAAACTGAGATTGTATTGAAGTAGGTATTGCCAAAGCAATGTGCTTTAAACATTCCTAGCTACGTAGGATGAGTAATAGTGCTACTCATATGTTTAAAATTGGTTAGACTTAGTTTGGCTATCAAAACAGTTTTGGGCCCAAGGTAGTAGATGTAATCTAACATACAATGATATATGACGTCATTATTTCATAAATTCTAAGAGTTGCATGAGATGTAATTGGTAAAGAAGTTACCTACCTAAATAACTTAATTTTAAGCGTCATGCCAAAGCCGAGTTTAGAATTAAGTCAAATATGGATCTTAGCTCACTAAAATATTTCTTTGGAGGGTTATGTTTTAGTGAGAGTTTTATGAATTTTAACCTCATTATTAATAAAATGTTACTTTGCATGTTTTGTAGATCAAAAATGGCTGCTAATAACAATTCCACGTTATTACTGTGATCTATCCTTGAGAAGGAAAAACTGAAAGAATGTGGGACTAATTTTGTTGACTGGTTTCGAAACTTGAGAATCGTTCTCAAGCAAGAAAAGAAGTCCTACATGCTTGATGAATCTGTCTCTGAACCCCCTCCTGCTAATGCTTCTGTTGCTGCTAGGAGTAAGCATAAGAAGCTTGTGGAAGATTCGAATGACATAGGATGTCTTATGCTGGTAACTATGTGTCCAGGAATTCAGAAGGACATGGAACACTTAGAAGCTTATGAGATGAGTGTGCATCTCAAACAAGCATTCCAACAACAGGCTAGGCATGATAGCTTTGACACTGCTGTTGCACTATTTGACTGTAAGATGTCTGAAGGTGAATCTGTTGGCGCTCATGTTTTGAAGATGAAAGGCTATATAGATCACCTTGCAAGACTTGGATATCCCCTAAGTTTGGAACTCGCCACGGATTTGATCCTACACTCTTTACCTAGCAGTTTCTCTCAGTTCGTCATGAACTACAATATGAATAATATAGAGAAGTCCATTCCTGAGCTACATGGTATGCTCAAAACTGCCGAGAGGAATATCAAGAAGCCTACTGAAGTATTGAGTGTCAATATCAAGCCTATGAAAAAGAAAGCTAAAGGCAAGGGTAAGCCTGAAGGTGCAAAGGATGCAAAAGGGTCAAAGGGTCAAATTAAGCCAAAACCTGGACCCAAGGCAAAGGTCCCTAAGGAAGGAACTTGTTTCAATTGCAATAAGCCTGGGCATTGGAAAATAAACTGTGCCGTTATTTGGATGAGTTGAAGAAGCTGAAGGGTAGTGCGACTACATCTTCAGGTATTTATGTTATAGAAATTAACTTGTCTACTTCTTCTTCCTGTGTATTAGATACTGGATGTGGAATCCATATTTGTATAAATATGCAGGTGATCAAAAAGAGTAGAATGCTGAAGAAGGACGAAGTGGACCTACGTGTTGGCAATAGAGCAAGAGTTGCTGCTATAACTGTAGGGACTTATGAGCTTGTCTTGCCCAATGGGCTTTTGTTAGTTTTAAACAATTGCTTTTATGTCCCTACTATGAGTAAGAATCTTATTTCAGTGTCTGTTTTGGATGATGAAGGTTATTGATTTTTAATTAAAAATAAGAAGTGTTCTATTTTTGATAAAAATGACTTGCTTTATGGTATTGCAAGTAGTTATAATGGCATTTATGTTCTTAATCTTGATGATTCCAATGACAGTGATATTTATAACATATCTTCAAAGAAAACTAAGCCAAATGAATTAAACCCTACGTATTTGTGGCATTGTCGCCTTAGTCATATAAATGAGAAGCACGTATCTAAACTCCGTCCAAGATGGATTATTAGATTCATTTGATTTTGAATCATTTGAAAATTGCGAGTCTTCTTTGCTTGGAAAGATGACAAAGACCCCTTTTACTGGACATAGTGAAAGGGCTAATGACTTATTGAGCTTGGTACATACAGATGTATGCGACCCAATCAACATTAGTGCTAGAGGAGGATTTCAGTATTTCATAACTTTTACTGATGAATTCAGTATGTATGGCTATGTCTACCTAATGAAACATAAGCATGAGTCTTTTGAAATGTTTAGAACTTTTCAAAATGAAATACGAAATCAACTTGGTAAGACAATTAAAACGCTTCGATCAGATCGAGGTGGTGAATATTTGAGCCAAGAATTTGATGAACATGTAAGAAATTGTGGAATCGTTTCATAGTTGACTCCTCCAGGAACTCCACAATAGAATGGTGTTTCTGAAAGGAGAAATCAAATTTTATTAGATATGGTTCGATCTATGATGGGTCAAGTAGATCTTCCTTTATCTTTTTGGATGACGAGTTAGTTGTAAATGGTTACACAGATGCTAGTTTCCAAACTGACATAGATGATTTCAAATTGCAGTCCGGTTTTGTATTTACATTGAATGGTAGAGCTGTTAGTTGGAAGAGTTCAAAACAAAGCACTGTGGCTGATTCTACAACAGAGGTTGAGTATATAGCAGCATCAAATGCAGCTAAAGAAGCAGTTTGGATGAAGAAGTTCATCATTGAGCTTGGAGTAGTACCTAGCATTGCAAATCCTGTGGACATTTATTGTGACAACAATGGTGCCATAGCACAAGCAAAAGAGCCTAGGTCTCATCAGAGATCTAAACATATACTCAGGTGCTACCACCTCATTCGAGACATCATCGATAGAGGAGATGTCAAGATATGCAAAGTCGACACAAGCGATAACATAGAGGATCCATTGACTAAGCCTCTCTCACGCGTCAAGCATGATTAGCACACTAGGTCTATGGGTCTCAGATATTTGTAGGCCTAGTGCAAGTGGGAGATTGTTAGTGTATGTGCCCTAGGCCATGATTTGGATGTTTATGTTATACATTTATTATTAATAAAGAGGTTTTGTTATCATTATTGTTGGTTAAGTATGTTACACAATTATGATATATGTCCTTGGTTCATTATTGTTATAGAGATAAAATAATTTATAACCAGTATGAGTATTCATTTGATAATAATGAGATGATTATGTGTATGATGATACAAATCAATCTCATTGATACTTGTTAGAGAACAGTTTATTGGATAAACCCATCATGAGATCACTATATGGATTAGCGTCATAAGTAAATCTCATGATGGTCATGTTTTAATCCTTTGACTTGAGATTGTCATAGTTCCAACAAAAGGACTATTATATTTTGACATGATCAAACGTAATCAGTAACTGGATAATAATAAAGGTCATGATTGAGTATGATAGAAATTATGTATAGGATATTGAGCAGTCGAGTCAGAATTTGTCCCTTTCTTTTGAGAGAGATGTCCTTTGGGTCCCTCGATAAGTGAGACTGTGAAATGCATGACCTTGCTCAGATGAATTGATAATGTGATCAATATCATTTGTTTTATCAGTCTACTTAGAGATCGAGTAATCATATGTTTAAACAATATAAGTATGATACTGACCATGACTTATGTTCAAACTAGATATCGTGTGATAAAGGGATTAATGCATGTGCTATTGTTAGGCTAGTTGTACTGTACTCATATTAATTGAGTAGTCGTAATGTCTTGCTAGAGACCAATTACGACTTGTTGGTTCAATAGAGATTTACCCAACTGCCAATTAATATGGGCCTATCGGGTCACACAATAGAATGCGTATGACTGAGATTAATATTAGTAATATTAATAATATTAATATTGGATATTAATTATTATTATTAACATCTATATATATATATATATATTATTGGATAATATTAACGGAATCCATATCTGATATGGATTTTGATTGGTCTTATCCAATCCAGACAGAATCCATATATGATATGGATTTCGATTGGTCTCAACCAATCTGATTTTCAATCGAATTTAAGTCTTTATATATGGATATAGAGAGCTCTGTCTCGTACACAACAGAGAACAGAGAAAAAAACTGAAATCGTTTTTGGAGAAAAACGAATTTCTCAGTCTTGCCGTTTCAAGGGCTAGCACTCAGGATGGAAGCATTCGTGTAGATACCGGCATAGGGTGTTCGTATCATCGCACCTCTTTCGTCTGCAGATTTCGAATATACAGAGGTAAAGTTTTTGAATTTCCTTCATCGAATGAAACGAACAACATGGATCCTTGATAGGAAATGGGAGATCAATTTTGTTTTTTCGCTGCGCGTTTTTTACAGTGATCTCGTCTATTTATTAATATCTAGTGCACCAGAAACATCCGTGTACCTAATGGGACCGTTTAACTTTACGGTTTGTGTTTTACCATCTATGTAAAATTAATAAATGCAAACAAAACTGTGGCACTGTGTAATTCAGAGTGTTGACTTGAGAAAGACATCATAATTGCTTCAATGAGCATTCGGATGATATTCATGCTTAGTTCACACAGTTGGCTTGAGAAAGATATCACAATTGCTTCACTGAGCATTCGGATGACATTCATGCGTGGTTTAACAAAAGCAGAAGGATCCATAGGTCCTAGACGCAATCTATGCAAAGTCGGATCCAATAAAGAAGATGGAATTTTTAAAACATGAACATTTCTATGAAACTACCTTGGCCAACAGATGGAGATTTCAATGACATGAAGAGTCGCGGGAAGAAAAAAGAGGTGGAAAGGAAGCATCTAGCGGCAAGCAATATTGACTACTTGAGTTGGGGGTTTTTATTTCCAATGGAGTCAAGAATACACTCTTCCTTGACTAGGAAATATGATGAAATAAAGCAAAATGACTCATTAAATTGACTGCGCTTTTTATATTGTGAAGTAGTAGTTGATCAGCACATCTTGATGCAATTTTCATTATGGTCATTAGGAAACAACATTTATATGTTTGTAACACATGTGTATGTGTTACACCCGAGAATTTTTGAACTAGCAGTTATGCGTTAGTTTAAAATTAGGTAGCGTTGAGTGTAACGACCATTGCGAAATTAAATTAACGGTAGCGTATCGATCATGTCAAAGTAATGATATAATTATATGAGGTCGTTATATATGTATAGAAATGGAAAAGAAACCAAAAAAAAGATAAATAATAATATATTAGAAATAATAACAATACAATGAAATAAAAGGAAAAGAAATAAAATAAATAAATAAAATATATCAAAACAAAAAAAAGAAGCGCCGTGAGGATAAGATTAAAATGGAAAAAAAAGAAATTAAAATAAAAAGTAAACTTAAAACTAATGGGTGCCATAAGGATAAGGATTGAAAAAAGAATAAAATTAATATTAAAAAAAGAGAAAACGTGGAATTAGTGGGGGGATAACTGCCCCCTTGATTTCAGCATTTTGGGAATAAAGGGGTAGGGCGCTGGAGAATTGGAAGAAACCAGAAAATATTAAAAAAAAAAGAAAAAGTAGAAGGGAGATGCAGGAGAGGAGGCGCAGGAGAGAAAGAAAGAGGAAGAAAGAAGAGAGAGGAGAGAAGAGGGAAGGAAAAAGGGAAGAGCAAGACATTCCAACCCAGTATTGATATACGTATAACGTATAAATGTCTGCGTCCAGGTAGGTTCCCTTTTTCCCCTCCAATTGGTACAAATTCTAGCATGCTTTGGTGATATATTATGTGTTTATTGTTTTTAATTGTTGAAATCTATACTATGTTGCTTTATCTGTGAAAAGCATGAGTTTTGATTACTGTGGAATGCGTTTGATTACTGTGTTTGATGAATGTGGAATGCATATACTGTATTGCGTGGACTGGATTTGATTTTAGAGAAAATTTGATAATCAAAATAGTAAAACTGCTTTGGTTTTGATTTTAGGGAAAAATTTGATAATCAAAATAGTAAAACTGATTTGGTTTTGATTTTAGGGAAAAATTTGATAATCAAAGTAGTATCTTAGCGCATGCGTTTTGAGCAGAAGTCTATGCGATGCGTGCTCTGTGTCTATCTGATTTGATGTTAGGGATGAATTTGATATCAAAAGAATTTCTAGGATTTATTTTATTAATGTTATTTAATTGATTAAAAATGGTATTAAATATAGGAAAAATATAAGTAAATATCAGAAAAACATAAATAAATTTCAGAAATTATAAAATACTGAAATTAAATGATTTTCATCAAATTTCTTTGTAGCGGGCCGATTGTGCGCAGGTCTGACTCATTTACTTAATATATATAAAATAAAATAAAATAAAATAATCTACGGACCAGGCCCTAGTTGGCTGGCCCAATTAAACGAAAACAAATAATAAAAATAATATAATTCTGAATTTATGGAAATTCTATAAATGTTATCTAATTAATTTTAAATAGTAATAATTATAGAGAAAATATAAATAAAATCAGAAAATTATATATAAATTCCAGAAATTATAAAATGCTGAGATTAAATTATTTTTACTAAAGTTCATTAATTGTGATAATTCATTTAAATTAGATAATTGGGTAATAAATAGAAATAAATTAGAAACAAATGAGAAAAAATATAGAAAATACACAATAAATGTATGCAAGTCATGAAAAAATAGGTTTAACGTCAAACCACATTAAATCATTACTCGGATAATAAATGAACCTAGATTTGAGTGCCGGAGGATGGTGAGGATGGGCCAGGGGCCTCAGGCGATTGTGTTTTTGCATTCATGGCACGTGCATTGCATTGATGGCGGGTCGTGACGTACGAGTCACGAGCGCTCAGGATGGTGTACGGTGGCGGGGCAACGACACTCAGGATGGTGTGCGGTGGCGCGGGCACGCACACTCAGTATGGTGACTGTGGGGTGTACGACCTGCAGCCACTCAGTAGGACCCGGGTTCATGCATTGCACGGTGGAGATATCGGCATTCTGTGTGACATGACTTTGTTGCGTGTGACATGCATAGTAAGACATGCATCACGATGTTGCGCATTTTTTATCTGGAGTGAATTACTTTCCGCAGTTTTTCATATGCTTATGTGATATCATGTTTTATGTGTTATGTGTTATATCATTTTAGTATGCTAGTCTTGTACGAGTTGGAGGCAGGTGCCTACTGGGTGATTTCCCGTCACTCACCCCTACTCCCCCCACCAGGTGAATACGAAGATGCTGAGGACGGGGCTGACACAGTAGTATGGGCAGGCTGATGATCGCACCTAGGATACGAAGAGGCCTTGCGGCTGTGTGTCATTATCTTATTGGGGTTTCATCACACACTATCCTGTTTAGACTGATAGCATTTAGAGGTTGGCACAGTGACTTTATTACCATCACTGATGTAGTATTTTATTGAGGATTTCTTGGTCCATGTAATTTAATGTTATGGTAATTTGTTTCTGCAAAAAATTTCTACGTCTTTTTGGACATGTTGGAAATTGATTCGACGCTTTGTATTCTCCTTAGTGAGATACGGCGGGCGCACTGTTCCCGAGGCTTTATGTGTTCTCCTTAGGTAGGATGTTACACCCGAGAATTTTATAATTCCAGAAATTATAAAATGCTGAGATTAAATTATTTTTACTAAATTTCATTAATTGTGATAATTCATTTAAATTGGATAATTGGGTAATAAATAAAAATAAATTTGAAAAAAATGAGAAAAAATATAGAAAATACACAATAAATGTATACAAGTCATGAAAAAATAGGTTTAACGTCAAAACACATTAAATCATTACTCGGATAATAAATGAACCTAGATTTGAATGCCGGAGGATGGTGAGGATGGGCCAGGAGCCTCAGACGATCTTTAAATGAACCTAGATTTGAGTGCCGGAGGATGGGGAGGATGGACCAGGGGCCTCAGGCGATTGTGTTTTTGCATTCATGGCACGTGCATTGCATTGATGGCGGGTCGTGACGTACGGGTCACGGACGCTCATGATGGTGTACGGTGGCGGGACCACGACACTCAAGATGGTGTGCGGTGGCGCGGCCACACACACTTAGTATGGTGACTATGGGATGTACGACCTGCAGCCACTCAGTAGGACCCGGGTTCATGCATTGCACGGTGGAGATATCGGCATTCTGTGTGACATGACTTTGTTGCGTGTGACATGCATAGTAGGACATGCATCACGATGTTGCGCATTTTTATCTGGAGTGAATTACTTTCCGCAGTTTTTCATATGCTTATGTGATATCATGTTTTATGTGTTATGTGTTATATCATTTTAGTATGCTAGTCTTGTACGAGTTGGAGGCAGGTGCCTACTGGGTGATTTCCCGTCACTCACCCCTACTCCCCCCCACCAGGTGAATACGAAGATGCTGAGGACGGGGCTGACACAGTAGTATGGGCAGGCTGATGGTCGCAGCTAGGATACGAAGAGACCTTGCGGCTGTCTGTCATTATTTTATTGGGGTTTCATCACACACTACCCTGTTTAGACTGATAGCATTTAGAGGTTGGCACAGTGACTTTATTACCATCACTGATGTAGTATTTTATTGAGGATTTCTTGGTCCATGTAATTGATGTTATGGTAATTCGTTTCCGCAAAAAATTTCTACGTCTTTTCGGACATGTTGGAAATTGATTCGACGCTTTGTATTCTCCTTAGTGAGATACGGCGGACGCACTGTTCCCGATGCTAGGGTTCGGGAGCGGGACGCTACAGTATGATTGCTTACATCCACCCTCCATACCCCGCTACGTACGGAAACTTCTAAAGCAATGAGGTAACGTTGTTGTCGTAAGTTTACTTTGGTGTCTAGCCAATGAAGCAGTGTAGAACAAAGTTTCTTTAGGTCATTATTTACCGTTTACCAATGGCACACTATGACCACCACCTTTTGTTGTTAATCCAGAGCCTACTAGACATCCCAAGTGTTAAATCGTTTAGCTTTGAATACTAAATAGTGATTGCAAAATGATAATTGAGAAATGTTGGGAAGATGAGAAGGTGGACAGTAGAAGTTCACTAGTGTACATACAATGAAGATTTACACAATGGAATAAAAAATTGTTTGGGAACATTTTTTTGAAAGAAAAAGAGGCCGATAAATAGAATGACGACCATCATTATCTAAAGAGGAGAATAAATTCTTAGATTAGAAAAATAGCTAGTTTGAGAGTATGACAAAGTTTTAGAACAAGAGAAAATTCTTTGGCTTCAAAAAAAGAAGTGTGAATTTGTTAAAGTTTGGGGGTAGAAACTCAAGGTACTTTAATGTTATTACAATATGTGCAAGAAGAGAAATAAAATATTAGTTTTAAAAGATAATGAAGAGAAGTTTGGAATAAGATATAAATGATGTGAAGAAACTAATTTGTGATTACTTTTTCAACCAGCTTTCTGTTAAAACAGTAGCTCTGATATACAAATACAGTATCCTATACTTAAATAATAATCAAAATAAGGAGTCAATTAGGTCAACTTATATTAAAGAAGTGGGGATCATTGTTAAAAATGTGAAATCTTTCAAGAGTCCTGGGCCTGATGGGATCTTTTGTCAAAAAATTTGGACTGAAGTGAAAGCAAAAGTGTTTTGGATATTAAAAGATGGTTTGAAGGAGGAAGTTGCACCTTTACGATTCCAATGACCGGAAGTTGTACGATTTGTTTTTGTGGTTCTAAATTTCTGTTTAATCAACTAATATGTTATACGTACTTCATCTCATCAGCATTATACTTTTAGTAATAAAGTAAAACGGCAGCAAACAACAGTTTTTAGTAGTAAAGTAATACAGCAGAAAACAACTTCTAAAGTGGGCAGCCCCGTGCATGCCCGGGGCTCTGCTACTAGAATAAATGTATGCATACATATATATTAATGTGCGTACATATACATGCAAACACACGCATGAATATATATATATATATATACATGTATGTATATATATACATATATATACATGTATATATACATATATATACATATATACATATATATACATACATATACATATATATATATATGTATGTATTGTCAATTATTGAACACAGTATTGATGAAGAAGAGACTTTTCATTCATACATATTTCTCACTATACACGGCTACTCTTATAGCCTTGATTACAATCCTCATATGTTAATTCTATCAATCATTTTTAATTACACAATCAATCATACTATAACTTCTCCTATAATTCCTCAATCCTCTACACAAAGTAAGTTCTATTTATCGTATACACAATATTCTGTACATATTTAACACTCCCCCTCAAGTTGGGTAGTGGGGTCTCTAATGCTCAACTTGGACAACACACTTAGGAAATTCCTCCCATCAACTGCCTTGGTAAGAATGTCAGCTAACTGGTCTTCAGATCGTACATGTGGTAATTCAGTAACGCCTCCTTCTAATTTCTCCTTTATAAAATGTCGATCCACTTGCACATGTTTAGTCCTGTCATGCTGTACCGGATTCTCTGAAATGCTTATTGCTGTAGTGTTATCACAGTATACTTTCATTGGTCCTCGTTCTGGAACACCTAACTCGTGCAACAACTTCTTTAGCCACAGTGCTTCCATAACTCCTTTGGCAATCCCTCTAAATTCTGCTTCAGCACTAGATAAAGCAACAACCTTTTGTTTCTTGCTTCGCCAATTCACTAAGTTGCCCCCACTTGCAAAATACCCCAAAGTAGACCGTCTATCATTTGGATTACCTGCCCAGTCAGCGTTAGTAAAAACTTCTATATCCAAATGATTGTTATTTCTGTACAAGATTCCATGGCTCAGAGATTCTTTTTGAAGTATCGTATAATTCAAACGACTACATCCATGTGATGTTTCTGAGGGCTATGCATAAATTGACTTACTACTCCAACTGCATATGCAACATCCGGACGTGTATGTGAAAGATAAATTAATCGACCAACCAACCTTTGATACTAACCTTGGTCTGTCAGTGGCGCGCCTTCAAGGACCTGGAGTTTGTGATTTACTACCATCTAGGTATTGCAGGGTTTACAATCTAACATACCAACCTCTGCAAGCTGGTCTAATACATATTTCGTCTGAGAAATGAATATCCCTTCTTTCGACCATAATACCTCAATTCCAAGAAAGTACTTCAGCCCACCAAGGTCCTTCATCTCGAATTCAGTGAACAGATTCTCACGAAGTTGACTCATCTCTTCAGAGTCGTTTCCTGTGATAATCATATCATCAACATAAATAATCAAATATGTTATGAATGTACCTCTTCTCTTGATGAACAGAGTGTGATCCGAATTACTCTGTTTGTACCCATGTTTTTTCATTACCAAGGTGAAACGCCCGAACCATGCCCGAGGAGATTGTTTTAATCTATATAACGACTTTCTTAATCTGCATACCTCCCCTGACCAAAATCATGGGTGAAACCTAGTGGTGGTTTCATGTACACATCTTCTCTTAACTCTCCATGAAGAAATGCGTCCTTCACATCAAACTGTTGCAAAGGCCATCCTTTCATAGCAGCAATTGTGAATAATACCCGAATAGTATCAATTTTGGCAACTGGTGAGAAGGTCTCAGAGTAATTGATACCGTAAGTCTGAGTATATCCCTTGGCTACAAGTCTTGCCTTGTATCTTTCTACGCTCCCGTCGGCTTTGTATTTGATAGTGAAGATCCATCTACATCCAACTGTCTGTTTTCCTGGAGGCAACACACTCTTTTCCCATGTGTTGTTGACTACTAACGCGTCTATCTCAGTTTCCATTGCTCGTTTCCACTCTGGCATACTTTGAGCCTCTTCAACATTTTCTGGGAACTTCTCAGAGCATAAGGTTGTGAGGAATGTCTAGGCCTATCCTGCCAAGTTTTGTTTTGATCCATATAGGGTACCTTGTTCTGTGTGAATTTCTCTCTAGAGAGTATCTGCAAGGTGGTACTTCTCTGTTCTCTCGAGGAGGTAAAACTCTGACTGGGTGCTCTTTTTCCTGTGGCTTGACTGATAAGTTAGTATAATCAAGAGGTAATTCAGCAAAATCAGAGGATACAGTCGAACCAGGGGAAGCATGCGTGACAGGCTTAGGGTTAGATGACTCTTGAGTTTCTATATTTACCTCAGGCGTGACATCTGCATTTGGACAAGCATTCTCAGGTGCTTTGCTAGTGTCTGGTATCATGTGAAGGGCAGCACAGGCGGTGCCATCTACTAGCCCTGTTAGAACATCCGCTGATCTCCTAAGGCTATGATCCCAGTCGATGGTCTCTGGTAAAGTCTCCCCCTGAGACCGAGAGTGGTAATACTATTCTTACTCAAGAAAGGTACAATCCGTTGTGATGTAGAGGCGATGGGTGGGAGGATGAAAACACCTATAGCCCTTTTGGTGGGTAGCGTAGCCGACAAAGACGCATTTCTCGGCACACGGGTCAAATTTATTTCTGGTGTGTTTGTTGATATGGACAAACACGGTACAACAAAAGACTCTAGGTGGTAAATTCAGGATGGATGGGATGGGAGTATAACAAACACGGTACAACAAAACACGGTACAACAAAACACGCCGCATCCACATAATATAGGCCACCTCGCTCAGTACCATGACCAATGATTCTTCTCGTGCAGAAGTCCTGTAAAAGACAATTTGTAGGGTATATTAGTGTATGACAATGTAATTCCCGCATTGCTTGACTTACAGGTAGCAACTTTGACGATAGAGCAGGTACATATAAGCCTTTAGACACATGGCGACTTGGGGTAATTTTTATGGAGCCACCACTTTGGACAGGAACGATTTGGCCATTGGCGGTGACAACATGGGATTTATGTGGGGTTTCAGGTATAGTAATGTAATTGTCATCCTACGTCATGGTGTCCGTAGCGCCGTTATCAAGTATCCAAAGGGTTGACGGTTGATGCGGATAGTGGTTAGTAAGGTTGCACTGGGATATAGCCGGTTGAGGTGAGTTTAGGTGGTCTGGTTTGACCATTCAGTCGGATGAATGGACCGAATTTTTCAATTCGGCGGCTGGGGCGGCTGGGTTTTTACGGGAATTGAGTGGGAATTCAGATTTAATGGGTTGGGCGGTTGGGTTAATGAGGTGGTTGACTGCAGCTCCTGAAATGACCTTATTAGCCTCAAGATTATAATAAATATCAGGGGTATTTCGGGTGTTTGCTGGAATAAAAGTGGGTGAAGGGTTTTTTTTCTCCCTTCACCCCAATACCTCCTGCCGCTGCTGCCAAGGGTTCTCCTTCTTCCTTTCCTGCGCTGCTCTCTGCAGTAACAGCAGCTGCGGTTGCTTCGCCATGTCCTGTCCCACTTTTCCTCCTGTCCTCCCACCAGTCTGGGAAACCTACTATCTCAAAACAGGTTTCTTGGCTATGTCCCCATCTTTCGCAGTGTGCACACTTGATGGGCCGCAATGATGTTGGACTTTGTCCTGAGCGATTTGATGGAGAGGAAGAGGGTGGATATGGTTTCTCAGTGGTGGTTGAGCCTCGGCCTTGAGATGATAGTCTCCCTCTTCCTCTTCCACGGTGTTGTGGACCTCGTCCACCACCTCTGCCGGATGTATTCAGGCCAGCCCCCAAGGATGACTCTACTGGGACTGATGGGTGCTTTTCTAGGTAATTTAATCGGACTTCTTCCTTTTTTAATTCTCCAAACGCCGTTTCTGCTGTGGGAAGGGGATCTCTCTTCAGTAGGTTCCATTTTATGCCTTCGAATCTGCTATCCTCTGCATCTATCAGTTGGAATAGCTTGTGCTCTTGAACCTTTTTTTGATATATCTCGATGTCTTTCAGACAGGACATCGGGTTTGGGTCGTTTTCGTCTATCCTCATCCAAATACCTACTAGTTTCTCCTAGCATGCCTCCAATGAGAAACCTCCTTGTCTCACAGTGCTGGCTTGTTGATGGAGTGTGTATGTGTCGAGTGAATCCACTCCGGATCCATAACTTGTGGCAAGGCCGTCCCATAGAGCCTTAGCCGTTGGATACTGGCTCACATTTCTGACTAAGTTGGATTCAATATTTTGGATTAGCCACATAAAAACTGTCTGCTCCTCTTGCTTCCACTTAGTATTTTCTGCCTCGGTCGGTTGGGGGTGGAGGAACCGTTTTAATGTGGGAGCTCCTCCCCTTACCCCCGATGACGGTTTCCATGAGATTTGTCCAAAGGAGATAGTTGTCTCCATTGAGTTTGATGCCCAGATGAACAGTATCTGGAATGGTCTGTGGTTGAAGTTTTTGGAATAACTCTATGAACTTCAAGAATTCTGTAGGAAAATTGGGAGGCTGAGTATGATTGCTCTCAGCCCCGCTGTTACCTTCGATGGCTTTGCCGCTGTCCATATTGGATATGAACAGATACTTGGACTTGGTTGAATGGGTGAGATTTGGTCAGGACAATGAGACACAGTTTCTGAGTCCAAACAATTTCTACCAGGCTCTGATACCATGTCAACTATTGAACACAGTATTGATGAAAAAGAGACTTTTCATTCATACATATTTCTCACTATGCACGGCTACTCTTATAGCCTTGATTACAATCCTCATATGTTAATTCTATCAATTATACTTAATTATACAATCAAACATACTATAACTTCTCCTATAATTCCTCAATCATCTACACAAGGTAAGTTCTATTTATGGTATGCACAATATTCTGTACATATTCAACATGTATGTATTTGTATGTATATATGTATCTATCTACACATAAATATTCATGATGCGTGCATGTAAATATGTGTATGTATACATGTGTGTGTATATATATATACATATATATACTTACTAGATTTTTCGGTATCATGGCAAAAGAAAATAGTTCAAAATGTATAACAATCACGTGTTCGATAATTGATTAGACTTTAAGATTCTTGCTGGTACCGCACCTTTTTGTTAATACAACTTGGTCGTTGGGTTGGAATCGAAAGCAGACTAGTCCCAAAAATAACAACCAAAAAATTAACTACTTGAGAGTTATTTGAATCCACAACTATTTAGCAGTCATATGCTTTTATTTGCCGAAAAAGAAAGTATACCTTTATGCTAGTCAAAGTTTGATTGCTGATTGGTTAGAAGACAAAATTTTAATTCAAGATTAGCCCAAAAAAAAAAGTGTAGGTGGTTCATGATTTGTCACTAAGTGATTGATAATTGTTGCGATAAAAGAGGTGTTGTGGCATATGAATGTTTGCACCGAAGAGCATAGTTAGGTGAAGTCTGCACAATACTATGTAGTTATATGTAATGAACTTGGAAATATACACACAATATACACTAGTTTACTAGGGTTACACAGTTGAATCTGGGACGAGCTATTACTTTGTTTCTCAAGTAGTTTGTCATTTCCTATTTGCATACTAGCCTTAACTTGGTTTTCATACGATTCATGTATGAGTATGTGACTATGAGTCGTTTTGTATTGTGTGACAAAGGACATCAAGTTTTTTATTGGAAGTATTCTTCACAGGCCCTTCAACCACGGAGCTTTGTGAAAAATCAAAGCAACAATCGAATACGCAACAGCAATGGACAAATTGCTGTGATCAACCAACAAAGAAGAAACAGTGATGAAAACAAAATGTGATCAATCAAACAACTTGGAGAAGAAAGCGAATGAGAACAAGGAAATACAAAAGGAATGAGAAGGAACTGACTTCAGTAGAATATGGAAATTCTCCATCATGTGAATAACGTCGAACGAGCCATATAAAGGCCAACAGCAAGAAGAAGAAGGAGAAAATAACCGCGTAGTGCAAAATTATAAGAATATCCTCATTCTAAACCAATTACAACGCATTATAAAAGGGCACATCTGTAACTTCACATGTTTAAACTTCTCCCGCGTCTACAACTTCTTCTTCATCCAGCGGCCTCGTCCAATTCACGCAACTGCATCCAGCTGCAGCTCAAATCCCATGGTCCCAGTCGAATTTATCAAATATCCGTTCCCTTTTTTATCACGGATTGCAACTCTCATGCACCTTAGCTCCCTTGCAAACAAACTTAGATGCGGTCTCACCTTCTTCCTCACCTTTGCATTGATCATATCCAGGTTGATCACCAACTTTGACACCTCCCTCAAGCTCAGCTTGCTATAAATGTTACGCACTCCCATCATTCTAAGTAATTGCGTCATCCTTCTATTGTCTAGAGCTTTGGTGAAAATGTCTGCTAGTTGAAATTCTGTTTTGATAGGCATCAACTTCATAGTCCCCTGCTGCACCTTCTCCCTTATGACATGATAATCAATCTCTATATGTTTTGTTCTCTCGTGAAAAACTGGGTTCTCAGCTATGTACAGTGCACTTTTACTATCACAAAACAATTCAACAGGCTCCTGCCTTGTGATCATAAGGTCTCTAGCCAAGAAAATCAACCATTGTACTTCACACGCCGCCATCACCATAGCTCTATATTCAGCTTCCGTTGAAGACCTTGAAACCGTGTCTGCTTCTTCCCTTTCCAAGAAATCAGACTGTCACCTAAGAACATACAATAACATGTAATCGACCTCCTTGTCTTCTGGCAACCTGCCCAATCCGAATCCACAAACCCTTTTAGCCTAAGCTCTCCACGGCTAGCCAACAAGATACCTTGCCCAATGGAGCCCTTAAGATACCTTAAGACTCTATGCACTCCCCTCCAATTGTTCACAGTGGGACAGTCCAAGAATTGGCTCAGTTGTTATACACTGAATGCTATATCTGGCCTCGTTATGGTAAGATAGATTAATTTGCCCACAAGTTTTCTGTGTTCAGTGACATTGTCTATGAGATCTGAGTCTCCACGAAACAATTTGATATGACTTTCCATAGGAGTGAATGTTGGTTTACAGCCTAGAAATCCTGCCTGTTCCAGAAGTTGGAGCGTGTACTTTCTCTGGTTTATAACTGTTCCCTTCTGAGATCTGGCCACCTCAATTCCAAGAAAATATTTCAGCTCCCACAGATTCTTGATATGAAATTCTAGATCCAATGCCCTCTTGAACTCTTCAATCTCATATAAACTCTTGCTGGCCACAATTACATCATCAACGTAAACTAGCAATATTAACAATGAATCACCTGATAGTCTAGTAAACCAGGTGTAATCATTCTTGGATTGACTGAAACCCAATGAGATGACAAAGCTAGTCAACTTGGCATTCCATTCTCTGCTTGCTTGCTTCAAGCCATATAGAGATTTTTGTAGTTTGTATACAGTATCACCCTGTCCTACTGACATGCCAGGGGGTGTAGACATATATATCTCCTCATGTAAGTCTCCATGTAAGAATGCATTAGTAACATCTAGTTGGTGCACATACCAGCCAAGCCTTGATGTCAAGGCTAGAACCATCCTGACTGTAGTCATTTGGCCACTGGAGAAAAGGTATCCTGGTAATCCACTCCAAGTTCCTGGGTGTAGCCTTTTGGAACCAACCTAGCCTTATATCTATCCACAGAACCATCAGGCTTATGCTTGACTTTATACACCCATTTATACCCATAGCCTTCTTTTCTAGGGGAAGCTTTGTCAACGTCCAAGTATTGTTGCTCTCAAGCGCTGCTATTAGCCTTCTGCCATTCAGGAGAGTTGGATGCCTCTGCAAAGGAGTGAGGCTCTGTGTACCTACCAATGTTCAATGCATATACTTTGTACTTTGGTGTTAGAGATTCAAAGGAGATGTATTTGGGCAGTGAATGAGGAGTGGTAAGTTTTGGTGACACAGCTGAAGTGGACTTTGAATCAGTTTGGTTTGTGGTAGCAAGGTTACAGTAGTATTTTTCAAGATATTTAGGGGCTTGCCTTGTACGACTTGGTCTAGTTATTGGTATATCAATCTGAATGGACTTGATGGCTCTTTCTGGAGACAATACAGTATTATTCATTCTTGGGCTAGAATGTACCAATTTTTGTGGTGAAGGTACGAGATCATGTTCTATAATTTGTTGTGATGGTGAACGTGGCTGAGATGATGTGTTAGGTGGACCATTGGCTGGAGCTCCATTATCAATTGAGTAGGTGGTGTTATGATTGGGTTCAGGAGGTGGCATATGGATATGGTGTTCAGAATAATCATGGAAGTTAGACTGGTTGGTTTGAGGAAGGTAGGTGGATCTTGATGGGCAATTGGCATTACTTGGGAATTCCAGCTCTGAAGTTAGGCTAGGTGTAGCTTTATTCTCAAAAGGAAATACATTTTCATGGAAGGTTACGTCTCTGGATATAAAGACGTGCTTAGTTGTCATGTCTTGCAATATATAGCCTTTTGTGGCATGTGACATTCACAGAAAGATGCTTTTTCTGGCTCTAGGAGTGAACTTTTCTTTGGATGGAGAGACAGTTGTTGCAAAACATAGACAACCAAATACTTTAATGTGACTATATGAAGGGGATTTATTGAAAAGTATTTGGAAAGGGGTCTTATGACTGAGGAGAGGAGATGGAGTCAAATTGATAAGATACACTACATGCTGCACACAAAATCTCCAATAGCTTGCTGGGACTTGGGCTTGAAACTTTAATGCTCTAGCAACATTGAGGATGTGTTGGTGTTTTCGTTCAACTAGTCCATTTTGTTGTGGGGTATATACACAACTGGTTTAATGGACTATGCCTTTTGACGCATAAAATGGGTTCATCTTGAATTCAACCCCATTATCAGTCCTTATGACTTTTATGTGTTTCTCAAACTTGACATCAACGTATGCACAGAAGCTTTCAATGATGATTCTAGTTTCTGATTTGGATTTCATTAAGTATACCCAACAATATCTAGAAAATTCATCAACAATAGTGAGGAAGTAATGTTGTTTATACGTTGTGGGGTATTTATACGGACCCCATATATCCATGTGTACAAGGCAAAAAGGAGAATCATAAACTGAATGAGAAATGCCAAACGGAATTCTTTTCTGCTTAGCTAGGGGGCATATGGTACAAGTTGAGGAATGAAAAGATACTCTTATTTGAGGATCAGATTTGCTAATTTCTTAAAGTCTGGAGTGAGATGGATGTCCAAGTCTTGAGTGCCAAAGGAGTGAGTCTGAGGTGACAGCATGAACCTGGGATATATTGTTCTACCTATTCATGTGATATAGGCCCTTTCTTACTTCAGCTAAACCAATCATCCTCTTGCTGTAATGATCCTGAAGCAGACACATATTAGAATAAAATGTCAGGCCTATGTTACCATTCTTTGTGAGCTGGCTCAGGGAAAGTAGATTGAAAGAAAAAGAAGGAACATGTAGGACATCATTGAGTGTTAAGTAGGGGGTGCCGCAAACTTTTCCAACATGAGTGACTGGGGCTAGGTTATTGCTTGACAGCTTAATTGACACAGAATGCACTAGGTGGTATGATTTAAAAAGGGACAAGGAATGGCATATATGATCTATAGCACCAGAGTCCAATATCCATATATATGAATCAATGTAAGACACATTACCTGGCTGCTTGGCAGTGACACCAGTCTGCTGAGCTGACATTACGGCATAGAGCCCCTTGGCCTCATCATTGTGTCCACATCCATCTTCATGCCTTCTATCCTTTTGGTCCTGCAACAACCTAATAAGCTGATCATATTGTTCAAGTGTGAGTGATGGATCCACTTGAGAAGGCACATTCATCAGATCATCATGCACATTATCACTATTCTGGCATTTATCATAAGGACCTTGGCTACACATATCTCCTTCCCTGCCATTATAGTTCTCATTTTCAACACAATTCACCATACCTCTGGGTTTGAAACCAGGAGGAAAACCATGTTTCTTATAGCATCTATCTACTGTATGGCCTATCATATTGCAAAAGGTACACATTGGGGCCTTAGGATTATGTGAGGACGATTTCTGAAAATCCTTTTTAAAACCTCTGCCATATGATCTGTGCCAACCTGCACCAGATCCTGAAATGGCAGGCTTCTGTCCATATGAAGCAACCTTATAGCTACCATCAGCAGTCATGACTAAAGAAAACATACCTTGCACTGAAGAATAGTTCAATTTCCTTTCCAACTTCACTGCCATTGCAAAAGTGGACTTCAAATCAGGCAGTGGACTCATTAGTAACACTTGTGATTTCACAGGCTCAAACTCATCGTTTAACCCCTTAATGAACCTGATCACATAATCATCCTTAATAAACTTGTTAATTTGTGCAGAAACATTACAGGTGCATCTGTTACAAACACAATTAGGGATAGAACGTAACACCATCAGTTCTTCCCATATTACCTTCAACCGAGTGTAGTACTCTGTAACTGAGTTGTTATCCTGCCTAGTAGCATAGAACTGCTCTTGCAGATCAGATATTCTAAAAACATCCGCATTACCATATCTATGTTTCAAATCATTCCATATATCATAAGCATTATCAAACCATATAATACTCTGATCAATAGAGGGTATTACTGAATTAACAATCCACGAAGCAACCATGTTATTTGCCTTGGTCCAGGCCACATACTTGCGATCTACTTCAATAGGTTTGGGAATCATACCTGTAACGAAGCCTACTTTGTTCTTTGATTCCAATGCTCTTCTGAAGGCTCTACTCCAACTACGGAAATTATTTCCGTCGAGCAAAGGCTGAACAAGCACAAGCGAAGGACTATCGCTTGGATGTATGTACAACGAATCATCTGTAGGATCTACAGACGTAAAATTTGCAGTGCTATTCGAAGAACTTGGGGAATTCTTGATATTAGCCATGAATGTACCAAAATACATCAGACGTGATAATTTGACTCTGATACCATGTGAAAAATCAAAGCAGCAATTGAATATGAAACAGCAATGGACAAATTGATGTGATCAACAAACAAGGAAGAAACAGTGATGAAAACAAAACGTGATCAATCAAACAACTTGGAGAAGAAAGCAAATGAGAACAAGAAAATACAAAAGGAATGAGAAGGAACTGAAATTCAATAGAATATGGAAATTCTCCATCCTTTGAATAACGTCGAACGGGCCATATAAAGGCCAACAGCAAGAAGAAAGAGAAAATAATCGCCTACTGCAAAATTACAAGAATATCCTTATTCTAAACCAATTACAACGCATTATAAAAGGGCACATCTGTAACTTCATATGTTTAAACTTCTCCTGCGTTTACAACTTCTTCTTCATCCAGCGGCCTCGTCCAATTCACGCAACTGCATCCAGCTGCAGCTCAAATCCCATGATCCCAGTCGAATTTACTCTGCCAATGAGGTGATTCCAGACACTAATCCTCCAATAAAATGTGAGTTCCCTTTGTTATCACGGATTGCAACTCTCACGCACCTTAGCTCCCTTGCCAACAAACTTAGCTGCGGTCTCACCTTCTTCCTCACCTTCGCATTGATCATATCCAGGTTGATCACCAACTTTAACAAGCTTCCAAGTTATTTTATTGCTACTTCGGGTCATCTGTTTTAAATGTTTTTGTTTTCGTTTAAGTCTCATGTTTCTTTATAGAGGACGTTCAAAGTCTAAGTGTGAAAAAAAATATGATAAGTCTATTTTAAGGTATATGCTAGACATTGTTTGTTTTATTTTAGGATACTTTTACAGCTAGTTTATCCAGTATTTGTATCTATTTTGTATTTTTTTCCTCTCATTAGAGTCGCTTTGTAATCTATAGCTATTTGGGGGTACTTTTCGTGTGTTTTTCAGTGTTTAAGGATTTTTGTTTTTGTGAATTATCTATGACAAAAAAGCACGTAGAAGTCACAAAAAACGTGTAGAAGCTCTCGAGAGTCAAAACCAAAGAGTCGAAGGAAGTGATCATGCATAAATGAATTTCCTAGTTATAGAAATTGATATCTATAAGTCAAAAGCCGGCGAATTTCTAAAAGACTAAGGCACATAAATAGATTTTCAAGACCTGAAAATCGATTTCCATGACGTGGATTTAGCTCTATATTTAACTATAGATTCTAGTCATTTTGTCACCCGCAGTTCTTTAGTACAAATTATACTCCTCTCACCCTCTTCTTCTTTAGAGTTTTATATAAGCTCTAGGAATCAATTTCGATAAAGTCAAAAAGGTTGAATTTCTCAAATACTAAGATGCTGAAATCGATTCCAAAGACCATAAATCAATTTCAGATTCAGCTATATAAATGGCTGTAGATTATAGTCATTTTACCATCACACTTTATTCATTATACTCCTCTACCAGTCTTCTTGTTTGGTGCTTTAGATCAACTCCAAGACACTTTGTTATGATTTCAGTGATTCGTGAGTTAGCACAAAATACAGCACATGTGTATAAAATAAAGATGATACGAGGATGTTTAACGTGGTTTGGAAAATCACATAAATTTACGAATATAACACTATTTAATATGGAAAACGATATAACTGTATAATACTTATACAATAACGTCAAGAAACTGCAAATCAAGTGCAAAATTCAAGGGAAACAATGACAACAAATGGTTAAGATGCTCAATCGCTGAAAGAATAACAAGACGGCAGCGAAGGAAATTGAAGAAAGCAAAAAAATCTACTCCAATTGATTTGATAACCGTTTTCAGCAGCAAGGTGCTGCCTTTTGTACAACAGAATTGGAGAGAGGAAGATTAAAACATAAAATGACAAGAATGCCCTCAAATTACCATTACAACTGTTTTACCTGCCGATGACAAAATAGTAATTTCACAGTTTTTAAACATCCCGCCAGCGTGTTGCTTCTTCTTCTTCCTCAGCTCACCTTTGCACTTTCACCCATTCGAACTGTTGCTGCACTCACCTTCCTCACTCCTCTTCTTCAGTTTAATCTCATCACAATTTTCAACACCCCCCTCAATCCTGAATGGTCATATATGTTCCACATTCCCAGTGCATCAGATAGGATTGCAATTCTTCTCGAATCCAAAGCTTTAGTAAAAATGTCCACCAGCTGCATCTCAGGTCTAATAGGCACATGCTTTATCATTCTTTGCTGAAACTTGTCTCTCACTATATGGCAGTCAATTTCAATATGCTTGGTCCTCTCATGGAACACTGGATTTTCAACAATATAGACAGCACTCTTATTATCACAAAATAGCTCAACTGGTTCACCAAAATCCACCTAAAGATCCTTAAGCAGATAGAGAATCCATTGCACCTCACAGGCGGCTAAGGCAAGAGCTCTATACTCTGCTTCTAAGGATGATCTGGATACCGCGGTTGTTTCTTTGCTTTCCAAGACACAAGCGCATCACCCAACATCATACAGTATCCAGTGACAGACCTTCTACTCTCCACACTGCCTCCCTAGTCTGAATCATAGAAAGCCCTTAACTGAATTGCTCCATTGCTAGGAAACAACAGTCCTTTCCTTGGACATCCTTTCAAATACCTAAGTAACCTCTGTGCAGCATTCATGTGAAACTCTGTGGGAGTGTCCAAGAATTGACTTAACTGCTGTATTGTGTAGGTAATGTCTGGCCTAGTTATGGTAAGATACATCAACTTACCTATTAATCGTCTGTATGCAGAAACATCCTCAATCAACGTGGAATCACCATGAGCCAGTTTGATGTTTTGTTCCATTGGACTCTTGGCTGGCTTAGAGGCCAGGTATCCAGTTTCTTCTAGAAGCTCAAGTGTGTATTTCCTTTGACATATGAACACCCCCTTCTGAGACCTGGCCACCTCTAAGCCAAGGAAATATCTAAGGGTGCCCAGATCCTTAATTTTAAATGCCTGATGTGGGTTGTTCTTTAGTTCAGTAATGAGCATTAATGAGTTTCTAGTCAGCACTATGTCATCAACATAAACTAGTAATGTCAGAAAGGACCCCTAATGGGATTTGGTAAATAGAGTGTAATCATGTTTGGACTGCTGGTAGCCATTTAAGATTAAAAAATTAGTAAGTTTTTCATTACATTGCCTACTTGCTTGTTTAAGGCCATATAGTGACTTGTTGAGCTTGCATACAGCATTGGGAATGGAGGTAATCACTCCATCTGGCAAAGTCATGTAGATATCTTCACTAAGATCCCCATGCAAAAATGCATTATTTACATCAAGTTGATGTAAATGCCATCCCTTCAAAGAAGCTAATGCTAGGAGTACCCTTACTGTTGTCATTTTTGCTAATAGAGAGAAGGTGTCTCCATAGTCAATGCCTGCTTGTTGTGTATAACCCTTGGCAACTAACCTAGCTTTGTAGCGCTCAATGATCCCATCTGCCTTACGTTTGATTTTATAGACCCATTTGCAGCCTATGGGTTTCTTACCTGAGGGCAGAGTTACAATGTCCCATATATGATTAGCATCCAATGCTGCTAATTCCAGATTTATGTCATGCTTTCAGTCTGTTGACTTGACAGCTTGGTGATAAGATGTAAGCTCCTGCTGCAAGCTAACGTTATGTACATAGTTCTTATATTGAGGAGCTAGGTGATCCAGTGTGTGATGAGTTTGAATGGGGTAGAGAGCAGAAGAATGTGCAGACACAGATTGATTGCAATAATAATCCTTGAGGAAATAAGGAGGTTTAGCTTGCCTATGAGGTCTGGTGTATGTTTCAGGAGAATGAGTTTCAAGAGGAGGAGATGAATCTTGTATATTTGGGAGAGTATGATGTAATGCACTGTCTGCTGGATTAATGGCTAATGGAATGTTAATGGTGTGCAGTGCTGAAGTGTGATCAGGAGTGAGTGGTGAACCTGAAGAAGTTGGTGATGATTGAGGCAGTGCAAATGTTTCATGTGACGTAGGTGAAGAGGTGTTGGAGGGTGAAGAAAATTGGTGCAGGTTATCTGCTGTTGGAATAGGTTGTGTTGACAAAATGGGTTGTGACCAATAGTCAGAGTAGTTGGGTTTATCCGGGCAAGTGGATGAAGATACTGGTGTTGTGTTGTTATGATCAGAATAAATAGAATTAGGTGCTTGATCAGAAATAGCATAGGGAAACTGTGACTCAGAGAACTGTACATCTCTTGACACTATAAGCTGATTTATGTTTGATGGTTTGAAGTATATAGCCCTTTGAAGTAGTGGATATCCCAAGGAACACACATGGAATGCCCCTGGGTGAAAACTTATGTTTAGTAGTATCTGTGTTGTGGGCATTAGCCAAACACCAAAAAACTTTGAGGTGCTGATATGCAGGTTTAGTTCTGAAAAGAATTTCATATGGAGTTTTCTGTTTGAGGGTAAGAGTAGGAATCAAATTTATTACAAATACTGCGTGAGAGACGGAAAAACCCCAGTAGGACAGTGGTAAGTGGGCCTGAAAAAGCAATGATCTTGCCACTATGAGAATGTGCTAATGTTTCCTTTCTACAAATCCATTCTGCTGGGGTGTATATATACAAGTGGTTTGGCGTATAATGCCATTTTGGGTGTAATAATCAGTCATGTCAAACTCATGACCATTGTCAGTTCTGAGTACCTTAATGTGCCTTGTACACAAATTGGCAAAAATTCTGCAGAATCTGCCTTGCTTCAGTTTTGGATTTCATCAAATACACTCATGTATATCTACTACAGTCATCAACAATAGTGAGGAAATATTTCTGAGCATACATTGTAGAATGTCTATTTGGTCCCCATATATCTACATGTACAAGATCAAAGGGTAACTTGGAAGCAGAAATTGAAGAAGGAAAAGGAAGTCTATTTAGTCTAGCTAGAGGGCATATAGAACATGGCACTTGTAGGGACCCCCTTGCACAGATGAATCAAGCTTCTGTATTTCGTGAATTCTGAGAACTGAAGTATGTCCCAGCCTGTAATGCCACAACAGAGAAGGATGTAGAGGTCTTGGTGAACATAGACAAACAGTAGGCTGAGTTAAAAGCATATCACCTTGCAGATAGTAAAGGCCATTTGAAAGACTAGCTAAACCAATCGTCCTCTTGGACAATTGATCATGGATGAGACAAATAGAGCCATGAAACTGAATAGTCAGTGTGAGGTCAACAAGAAGTTTACTGAGAGAAAGCAGGTTGTATTTGACGGAGGGAACATAAAAGACTTTGTCAACAGTCAGTAATGAATTGATTCTTACTGATCCAAGATGTGTGGCTAGTATTGATATATCATTAGTCATTTTTATATTGATGTGGTTAATAGGTCTATATGACAGAAATAAAGACAGATGTGACACAATGTGATCAGTAGCTCCTGAATCAAGAATCCATGTATTTAAATCATTAGTTAAAGAGTTATCTGGCATTTTATCCACCTTGGCTGACAAAAAAACATTCTGAGAAGAATTTCCTGGTTGGAATTCATGTCTCTCATCATCTTTGTGAGCCAATTTAATAACCTTTGGTTCTGGTGAGGAGTCAGGACCAAAGACTGCAAGCTTTTGTTTAACTGGTTCATTTGACTCTTATCTGATTGCACTTCACTGCTTCTGTCAAATGAACTTGATTCTTTGACTTAAAACCCGGGAGATAACCATGTAGCTAATAGCATCTGTCTACTGTGTGCCATTGTATTCCACAGTGAGTACATTGGAAACGCTTTCCTCCATCCAACTGATTCTTACCACTATTCTTCTTGTATCCACTATGTGATTGTCTATTTGAATATGTATTAGCCACCATACAATCAGAAGTTTGGTTATCTGCCATTAAGACAGCATTCCCACTTTCTACTCCAGACATTCCTACATCTGCCATCACCTTCCTTTCATATTTAAAGCCATCAAAAAAGTGGTGTTGATATCAGGCAAAGAGGACATTGCAAACACCTGTGACTTAACAGGATCAAAGTTATCATTCAACCCCTTAATGAACTTAATCACATAGTCACTTTCCACAAACTTTTGCAGTTTTCCAGCCAGTTTCTTTTTGAAATTGAAGACGAATAAGGAGGGGGGGGGGAGAGATAGTCAGAGAATTCAATTTTGCAAAAGTGGAACATGGGACCAACTTTATGTCTTTCTATTCAGAGATGTGCACGACTACCGTGTTAACAAGCTGAACCAAATCGAATATTATATTTTTGAATTTAGATTCGTTTAGCTTAACGACGGTTCGATTCAGCATAAAGACCTTTAAAATCTGTTCAAATTTTGTTCGAAAACACTAACTCTTTCAACGAGCCGAACAGTTCGCAAACAGTTTGATTCGTTTTAGTAAACAAAGCTAATTACGTGTTCGAACTCGACTCGTTTAATTAAACTTAACGAACAAACTTGAATCAAATACAAATCAAACTCGAACTGCTTACGAACAGTTCAGTTCGCTGAACACAGCCACGCACAATTGACCAGTTTTACAAGTTCGCCGTGCAAACAGTAGTAAGGTTGGTCGACTTAGCCAACAGTTAACTGTAGGTTTATTTCATCTAACCAACCACCTTTTCTCAACATAGACTAGATTTTAAATAGGTCAATCAATTATTCCTATTAATAGTTAGAACTTGGTCTTAAAAGTAAACAACAAATGAAAGATGACAAGCTTTATTTAATATTTTAAAAATAGTATTACTAACTTAGTGTTCCATCCTAATTATTCATTTATTAATTAATAACTGACAATAACACGTTTAATTTTTATAATTGAACATCATAAATTTGTTGCATATCACAAATGGTAATCACAGCAAGAATGAGCAGTCAGCTGCCAATCCCATTATACCTTTTTTTCTTCAATCACAAATTATATTCAAACAAGTAGTCCAATGAGAACCACAAACTGCACAAAGGGTGGGAGAATCTTACTTAGTAGCCAAACGTTTCTCTCATTACTCAGTTAACAACCAAACGTTAATAAAACTTAGTTAAGAGCCATTGTTTTTGGATAATGGCTCATTTATAGCCATTCAACCGGTTGATGACCGGCTGATGTCTGTTTCGTTTTAATTTTTTTAATATATTTTTTGATGACCGGCTGGTGTCGGTTGAATGGCTGTAAATGAGCCATTATCCAAAAAGAATATGTAAAGTAAGTTTTATTAACGTTTGGCTGTTAATTGAGTAATAAACCAAACATTTGACTATTAAGTGAGATTCCCTCAGTAGTAGGTAACTAGGCACAACATTTGATTTTTCTTTTTAGGATTTTCTGATGCTAACGTGTGAATAGGCTTTAAGACACGAAAGTATCTGTTGTCAAGTCTTGTTTAGTCTTTCGCGTCCTCAGAACATAGGCAAACTGGTTCCAGGTATGAGTTTTCGAAAGGGAGATCAGGGGTTCAATTCTTGCCAAAGGCAAGAGAATCCCTTTTCCAGCAAGTGCATGGTGTGTGAGCTTCTTTGGCCTGTATGTTTGCCTTCAGTGCTGGGGGCTTCTTATGCAGACTACTGTGTATATGATCAAGCTCTTGTTGGCAGGCCGTTGGTTACCTAATTTACATCCCTACACTACACTACCTTTGAGACTGGATATGACAGAGACCGTTACTGGTTGGATTCAACCATTTTGTTTAATCTTTCGCTCTTTTACCTACCTTGTTCCACCCAATCAATAAAGTGGAAGGTGATTATTGCCTTTCCAATCAAGTGAGCCGGTTAAAAACATCATCTTTTGGTCCAGACCGTTTCTCCAAATGAGGTTAGGATCACTTCACCCACTTTCCCCTCACCCCACACATCAGCGCGTGATACGTGGCAGCAGAAATAGGTGGTGAGGCTAGATGCGGGTCACCCTCATTTAGCCTCACCACCCACTCCTACTGCCACGGTCGCGCGGTGACGCGTGGGGTGAGGGAAAAGTAGGTGAGGTAATCTCATCTCCTACAAATGAACCACAACGTTCTTTAGTTAACAGCCTTGTTAAAATAAGGGGTGAAAGCAAATGAACCACGAGTTTCTTTCGTTAACAACCCCATTTTAATGAGATGAGATCTCCTCATCCCCATACCATCACCCCTTTTTCACCGTCCGCCACGTAGCAGCAAAGAGGATGGTGAGGCTAGATGAGTGTCATCCGTATCTAGTCTCACTATCTCTTTGTTTCCACGTGGCGGGCGGCGGACAAGAGAGTGATGGTGTGGGTGGTGAGGAGATCCGGTCCCATTTTAATAAAGGGTGAAAGCAAACCGGTCCAAAAGAAGCAGAAAATCATTTCAAACTATATTTCGTCTTTAAAAAATCAACATGTCTTTTAACATCAAACATAGCAATCAAATTGCATTCTTTTCAGAAATTCAAATGCATTTGTCTTCTTTTTTAATTTTTTTTCCCATTCTTTACCTATAATACACACTCTTGCTCACCTACCAAGATTTTTTCTACATCTTATCCGTAATTTATTAACACAAATTTGCCAGAAGTGGCTGATAAACCATAATTGATCGTCTGTTAGTCAACAACAGTCAACGGTATAACTCCTGCAGTTCAGCACTCAAGCACTGCTGTTCAGCCTTGGCTGCACTTCAGCAGGGCTACATGACGTTCGTTATATCCTTAAAGAATATGCCAAGGCTTGCACCTCGACACCAACTTTGACTTCAGCTTCTACCCAAGTGCCGCACCTCAGTCCGCTTCAGCTAGATCCAGCGCTGCACTTCAGCAAGACTTGATCTTGCACTTCGGTAAAGCTTGGATGGGCACTTCAGCGAAGGAATCCAGTACACCATTACACCGTGAGACCATCAGGCAGAAGTGCAATTCGAATATAATGATTACAGCTGGTTGTTCAGTCTGAACACGCTATGGTCATTCCAGCAGGCCTATTAGTCACATCAGCAGACTTACGATGTCTTAGGTTTTCTGCCCTAAGCAAACATCTCATCCGCCATCAGAGGCCAAAGGCGGAAAAAAGTTAATAAAAGCAGACCAATCGAGAGGAAGAAGGGGATCCGGCATCCAAACATTCACATCCTAAAGCAAATTCATACACTTTGCTCCTCAGCTCATATTGTGAGAAATACTTAACTCACCTTTTAAATTATATTCTCAGTGAGAAATGGCCCAAACTGACTTGAGCGTCAGAGGGTTTTTCCCAGGGTCATCCCCCCGGGACCTCTGATCTGTGCTTCTATGTGCAGGATATTTTTGAAGCTATTCCAGCTACAACCTTCAACTCAGTTAACAACTCTTCAAGTTAACTAACGACGTTTATTTGAGGTCATCTTTGACCCTTGGTGAAGATTCGGCTTCATCATTTGGCGCTAGAAGGAGGGCCCCCTAGTCCATTAACCCAGTAAAACAGTCACTCAAAACCTCCTTAACTTCGATCTTTCCAAGCTATCGAGAGAAAGATAGATAAAAAAAGATAGACAAGGGTCCAAGCGGCCTATGACATCTAAGAGAAGCCAAAGGTCTTCTCAACAGCAAACAGAACAGTGTTCTACAGATCCGGGGGAATTCTCAACTCCCACCATTGCCTTCACATATGAAGAGCACATGGGAGCCATACGCTATGTGGCTCAAAACCCCGAGTGTGTTCCAAGCTGTAGTGAGGGAAATGAAGGGGAAAGCCTCTGCAGCAAGGTCCAGTGGGTTCCATTCCAGTAACTCTCACCCACAAGACCACTTGGAGTACTCCCCAACTCGGCCTGGTTATCACCCCAGGCGTCAGACAGAATTTATGGCTGAGGCAAGGCGTTCAGGACAAAAGTCTAGCCACCAGAGCTTAAAACGCACTCAGAAAGCATCTTTGGCATTCAAACATGGCAGAGAAGTTGACAATAAATGTCAGGCCCCGTTGCAAGAAAGGTGCTCTGTCAAGATTCGGTTAGGAGGCCGAGGTAAAGAAAGGAATTCTCTGTTGGCTTCAAAAGCCCATATCCTTTCCTACATGAGGAAGAAGTCTCTGGTAAAGTAACCTCAGCCCCTGGCTAGACCGATCCATAAAAGAGACCGCCAATTGTACTGCCTTTATCATCATGATATTGAGCATAATACAGAAGACTGTAGGCAGCTCGGACAGGAGATTGGACGTCTTATCGAGCTTGGTCACCTACAACGTTTTTATAATCCGAGGTCTAGGCTCCACAACAGGCTGGACTTTGGTAGACCCCCTCCGGATGAGAGTTGTAAACCCGGGCCTCATCTTGGGTTGCCATGTGATGAGGATTCAGATTTTGATGAGAAGGGGTTACGGGCTCCTGGACGTACAAGGCTGACTTAAAAAAGTCCGTGATTCAAACGAATCAGGATTTATTTCTTCTGGTGTTCATCCGGTGTTTTTCGGCTCAGCCTTATATTATCAAAGGATCAATCTTTTGCTAAGATTCCCGCCTGGTTCTATTCACCTGAATATTCTTATTCGGCATTCAGCCAGGAAAGTTAAGTTACCATATGGTACATGAAGTAATAGTTTATGCGTATCTATAACCCGCAACGAAAGTGGGGGAATAACTCAGCAGGTCTGAGAGGTTGAGCAGGTCTCAACAATGGGACAGGTTTGTCAATATTTTACCTCAGCAGGTCTGAGAGGTTAAGCATGTCTCAACAATGGGACATGTTTCCCAATATTTTACGTCAGCAGGTCAGAGAGGTTGAGCAGGTCTCAACGATGGGACAAGTTTCCCTATATTTCACCTCAGCAGGTCTGAGAGGTTGAGCGGGTCTCAACAATGGGACATGTTTCCCTATATTTCACCACAGCAGGTCTGAGAGGTTGAGCGGGTCTCAACAATGGGACAGGTTTCCTAATATTTTACCTCAGCAGGTTTGAGAGGTTGAGCAGGTCTCAACAATGGGACAAGTTTCCCAATATTTCACCTCAGCAGGTCTGAGAGGTTGAGCAGGTCTCAACGATGGGACATGTTTTCCTATATTTCACCTCAGCAGGTCTGAGAGGTTGAGCAGGTCTCAACAATGGGATAGGTTTTCCAATATTTCACCTCAGCAGGTCTGAGAGGTTGAGCAGGTCTCAACAATGGGACAGGTTTCCCTATATTTCACCTCAGCAGGTTTGAGAGGTTGAGCAGGTCTCAGCAATGGGACAAGTTTCCCTATCTTTTAACTCAGCAGGGCTGAGAAGGTTAAGAGGGACTCAACATTGGGGTATAGGGGTCCCTATATCTTAAATTTGTTAGAGCACAGCAGAGCTACAGTTCAGACGAGTAGCCTAACATTTTTTGCAGAGTCAAGAATGGAGGCTGAAGCATAATACTTGTGCAAAGAGCCAACATACAAGAGATGAAAGGACTTTTTTGGCAAAGCAGGAGGCAAATACTTGCAAACTATGAGAATAGAGCAAGTAAAGTCTCTCAAGCCGAAGACAAATACTTGCAAACTATGAAAATAGAGCAAGTAAAGTTCTCAAGCCCAAAGACAAATGCATCGGCTATGGAAGTAGAACAAGTAAAATTTCACATGCAGAAGGCAAAGTCAAGAAAACTGAAACAAGCTGAAGAACACAAGTAGAAGAAAGTTGGATTTCATTAAAAGAATATCTATTACAACTACAAAAGTTACAAGGAAAAAATCCTATTCTACTCTTCAAAATCCTCATCTTCTCTGAGATCAGCTCCACTTTGAAACTGATCAATTTGATTCTCAAGCAAGCTTCCAGCCTCGGGGTTGTAGAGTTCAGCAATCTGAGGGTGATTCTTATCCAGGCTTGGGCAGACCTTAGAACAAGTATCAATGGCCCAAGTCTGTCAAACAGCAATTGCTAAATCTTGCATCTTCAAGAAGTTACCAGTGAAAAATTCAGATTGCTTGAACTCAGCAACGACAGTTTTCTTGATCTCCTCAGCATGAAGTTCAAATTGACGGAGGAGATCAGCTTTGCTTTTTCGTTCTGCCTCCAATTGCTGGTTCAGTTCAGCCTTGCTATTGGACAGTTCATGCTCAAAAGTGCTAAGCTCCTTCTGATAAAATTCCAGCTCAGCTTGGGCTTTAGAAGAAACTAACTCAGTGTTAGCCAATGCATCCTTCAGTTCAATCACTTGGGACTTTGCAGCAGCAAGCTAAACGTCAGAATCTTGTTTCCCTGCCTGAAGTCTGGAATTTTCTTCAGTAAGGACAGCCACTTCAGATTTCAGGTTGTTCACCTGGGCTTTTAACTAGTTCAACCTCAAACTGTTGGGTCTTGCCACCTCTGCTAACCCGTCATAGGCATTTTTGAGGTTGGCATTGATCTCAGAAAGTTGGGAGAATTTAACACGAAGCCCTTCAGCTCGTTTGAGGATGTTGTATTCTTGGACCCGGTACTGTAGAAGTCAGACTAGTTAGGAAAAAACATAAGGGATCAAGTGAAAAAGATAGAAAATAGTGGGAAATCTTACCACAACCATATTCATTGCAAATGAATTCATGGCAGCATCCTAGTCCAGACTGCCATATGTCTGCCAATCACTAGGTAGTATTGACATTTCAGTCACTTCCCTAGCCACATCAGGATTTGCAGCAGTGTCAGTAAAGGAGAACTGCAGCGTCCTCGTAACCTGGCAGTTACGGGAGGAAGGCTCTCCTTCCGGTGCATTTCCTTAAGAAGATTCTCCTAAAAGATCAAAGGAAGGAACAACTTCATCCGAAACCCACCTTGGTGGGGGCATAGTTTCCTCTTCAGCAGCAGGAGAGGAAGGAATCAAAATAGGAGCATCCATTCCCCCACTCCTATCATCTGATTGAGCTGAAGCTGGGACAAGGGCTTGAGCTTCAGCCCAGACAGGATTGTCAAAAGTTCCAGCTGAAGAGATCAAGTGATTAAATGAAGACAAAATATGCTTCAGATCAACGCAAAGCAAAAATCCTACCTGGAACTACAGTTCTGGGAATTATCTGCACCTCGGACGAAGTGCTAACTTGGGCCCGTCCCGAGGAGGAGGGTTGCTCCTCAGACCTTTCCTCTTAGGAACCAACCTTTGCAACCTCGCAAGGGTGTCAGACACCATGATTCCTGCAAAATTTGAAGAACAAAACAGTCAAAGCTCAAACAAAACACCAGAACAAGTCAAGGATCTCGAAAGTTATGTTCTGGCCACAAGTGTTCCAGGTTAGCAACCCTTAGAATGTGCCTGTCAACTTTCTTCCAATCTATAGCCAAGGGCAAGTGTAACAATTGGGAGGCTTCATTGCGAAATTGCTCACTTGGCCTCCTGTTATTTGCGCTGCCAGTATTCTAAAGGATCCCTTTGGGTAATCCTATACTCTTAACAAAAAAGAAACGCCCCATCCAATCTTTGGTAGAGGAGGGAAGGTTTATAACATAGAATCTTTCACTATTTTGAGGCCTCCTACCAAAATAGAACCAACTACCCTCCTGTTTACACACAAATACTTCCCTACCAAGTAACTGAGAACATGAGGCAATCTATGAGCAAGTAGCTGAAATAAGGATGGAGAGAAGCTTCGAAGACGGAGAAGAAGAACAATGCAGCAAAATAAGCAAACGTGCAGAATAGAGGAAGAAGAAAAGAAAGGGTTATGGCAAACGATCCTATATATAAGTGGGAAAGGTGAAAGGTTACAACTTTTTGTCTGAAAATTCGAAGGAGGTGACGGTTCAAATATTCTCCCCCCTCGAATACTGAAACCGCCGAAAAGATAATGATGAGGTGTTGGAATTAGCTCACATTAAAAGCAGGGGCTACGGTGCAGTTACGGAGATAATTGCTTAGTTAATGAAGATACATCATAGACTCATTAGAACAAGATTTGTCTGCCTTCACAGTTCAGCTCAGCCACACTAAATCTGAGGGCAAATGATAAACCATAATTGATCGTCTGTTAGTCAACAACAGTCAACGGTATAACTCATGCAGTTCAGCACTCAAGCACTGCTGTTCAGTCTTGGCTGCACTTCAGCAGGGCTACATGACGTTCGTTATATCATTAAAGATAATGCCAAGGCTTGCACCTCGTCACCAACTTTGACTTCAGCTTCTACCCAAGTGCCGCACTCAGTCCGCTTCAGCTAGATCTAGCGCTGCACTTCAGCAAGACTTGATCTTTTACTTCGGCCAAGCTTGGATGGGCACTTCAGCGAAGGAATCCAGCACACCATTACACCATGAGACCATCAGGCAGAAGTGCAATTCGAATATAATGATTACAGCTGGTTGTTCAGTCTGAACACGCCAAAGTCATTCCAGCAGGTCTATTAGTCACATCAGCAGACCTACGATGCCCTAGGTTTTCTTCCCCAAGCAAACACCTCATCCGCCATCAGAGGCCAAAGGCGGGAAAAAGTTAATAAAAGCAGACCAATCGAGACGAAGAAGGGGATCCGGCATCCAAACATTCACATCCTAAAGCAAATTCATACACTTTGCTCCTCAACTTATATTGTGTGAAATACTTAACTCACCTTTTAAATTATATTCTCAGTGAGAAATTGCCCAACATGACTTGAGTGTCGGAGGGTTTTCCCCGGGGTCATCCCCTCGGGACCTCTGATCTGTGCTTCCATGTGCAGGATATTTTTGAAGCTATTCCAGCTACAACCTTCAACTCAGTTAACAACTCTTCAAGTTAACTATCGACGTTTATTTGAGGTCATCTTTGACCCTTGGTGAAGATCCGGCTTCATTAGTGGCCATACTATAACATTAATCATGACAGGGTTTTCATATTGATGTTATAAACAAAACAATGTTGACCATAATTATAGTGGACAACCGACATTACAGAAAGTATATTATTCTAATCAAGGTCCAACGCACCTACTTACACGTTATCATAATTATAATTGCAAAACAATACACATTCTATACATATTTTTCATGTGTTCACCGTGTTGGAAAGTACGTTAAAAGTACTTTAAAATGTGCTCTTAACTTAAATATAGACAAGTAAGAAGTTATTTGGGAGATTGAAAGATGATTTACTTTAAACTTAAAATAAATCACTTGGATAGATCCATGTGTGAGTTGGATCGAACCAAGTGGAAAGTGAAATAAAGTTGAGTGTTCTGTTGGACATACATCGATCAATGTCTGATGTGGTTAGGAAGCAAAGTTAGAAGTCTCTTTCCAACATCGATCGATGACATCTATCGATCAAAGTGACATCGACCGATCGATGTGCCAAAAGATAGAACTCTTCACTTTGAATTATAACTTTTGATCCAAAAATCATCTCCCTTCATACATGAACGGTATTCAACTGACATAGAGGTTAATTAAACTGCTGAAACATGTTTATAAACTGATGTTTTACACAACCCAAGGCCTATAAATATAAGGCCTTGCTATCTTGAATTAAAGAGATTAACCTTTGCAAAATTCTGAAATCTTCAACAAGTTTTTACTCTACTCTCTTCTTCTTCTTTCTCTACTATCAAACACTTTTCTTGTGCAAGTTCATCTTCCTCTTGTAGAGCGAACGAAAGGAAGAAGCCGTTATATCCTGGGAGGCTTATGACGCGTAGTTCACCTCACTCGTGGTGGATGCATTTTAGTTTTAAGGAAAACAACTTTTGTTGTGTCTTGGCTTTATAATCTTCTTGTTGTTATCATTTTTGGTACCATATCATACACCTTTTCTAACAACCTGCTAAAATCATCTTCGATATGGCTACCAAACATCATGTTGTTCTGATATGTCCAAGGTAGAATCTTTTGACGGTAAATTCTTCAAGAGATAGTCTGCAAAAGTTCTATTTTTCCTTGAGACGCTGTCTGTCTCCTATGTTCTCACCATGGAGAAACCAACTGATGAAGGAGAAGCTCTCAAGTATGAAGCCGACAACACCACCCGCAGGAGTCATATCCTACATTTTTTTGTCAAACTCCCTATTTGACATTTATGTCAAATTCTCTTCTACAAAGGAGATTTGGAAAGCACTTCAGAACAAGTATGGTTCTGAAGATGTTGGAAAAAGGAAGTATGTGGCCAGTGAATTTTTTCAAATTTCAAATGGTTGATCACATACCTATAAACGATCAAATCCATCAGTTTCGACAATTGGTGGACAATCTCGAACAAGAAGTCATCAAGATAGATTTGAAGAAAACAATCGGCTGGAGGATGCAGAGGGTACTGAGGATGGATCTCAGGCCAACATTCTGGAGCACAATTCAAAAAGAAAGAGATAAAAGATCCATAATGTCAAAGTTCACAACAACAGAGGTAAACATTTTGTGCAGGGACAAAAGAAACCCAAAGAGTGTGCTGGGTTTACGGAAATACTGGACACAAAGACTTCTTCTGCAACAAAAGGAAGGGACAAGCAAGAAGCCATGCAAACCTGATGGAGCATGGTGAAAGAAGCAGAAGCAAGGACAAAGAGATCATCGTTGCGGTCGTCGTGGACGAGGTAAACCTTGTTGGAGGTGCAACATAATGGGTGTTCGATACCGGAGCCACCAGACACATTGCTACTAGTAGAGATCTATTTCTTGATTTTTAAGAAATAGACAGTAGAGACCAGGTTTTTCTTGGTGATGCACGAGGAACCCGTGTTCTCGGAAAAGGAAAAATGCTCCTCAAGTTGACTTCGGAAAAAGGCTGGAATTGAGTAAGGTACTATATGTTCCTACTATTCGTAGGAATTTGATTTCTGGAGCACTTCTAAAAAAGTTCAATCTTAAACTTGTTTTTGATTTTGATAAATTAGTGCTTTCTAGAAATGGAGAGTTTATTGGAAAGGGGTTTTGTGATGCCGGGTTATTTGTACTTGAGCCTACTTGCATAACCAATAATAACACTTCTTCTTCTGTGTACTTGATGGATTCTTATGACATTTGGTATGCTAGAATATGTCATGTTGATCTTGATGCATTAAAAAGATTAAAAGGCATGAATATCATATCTATAGCAAATGAAATAAGTTTGATATATGTGAATATTGTGGTGAAGCAACACATCATAAGAAACCATTTTAAAGTGTTGAAAGAGTTTTAAATAAGCTAAATCTCATTCATAGTGACTAAGGTGATTTTAAGAACTACGTTATTAAAGGAGGTAAAAGATATTATATTACCTTCAATGACGACTATTCAAGGTTCACTAGAGTATATTTACTAAGTCATAAAGAGGCTAAGGAAATATTCAAGAAATTTAAGAATGAAGTAGAGAATCAATTAGAAAGGAAAATCAAAAGGCTAAGCTCCGATAGAGGGGGTGAGTACATGACTACTTCATTGCAAAAATTGTGTGAAGAACATAGCATAATTCATGAAGTAACACCTCCTTACACTCCTCAATCTAATGGTGCAGCTGAGAGGAAGAATAGAACCCTTAAGAAAATGATGAATGCTATACTCATTAGTTCCGGCTTGCCGGATAATTTGTGGGGTGAGGCTATTCTTTGTGCTTGTCATATCTTGAATAGAATACCACATAAAAATACCAATAAAACCCCTTACGAACTATGAAAAGGTTGTCCTCCAAATTTAGGATACTTGAAAGTGTGGGGGTGTTTAACAAAGGTTGGTATTCCTGAATTTCAAAGGAACAAGATAGGGCCAAAAACCAAAGGTTGTGTGTTTATAGGATATGCCTAAAACAGCGCGGCATATAGGTTTATGATTGTTGAGAATTCTGCAATTATAGAATCTAAAGATACTGAATTCTTTGAGACTATTTTTCCTACGAAACAACAAAATGTTATGAAAAAAAGGTGAATGTAGTAAAACCGTAGGTAATACAGAA
This sequence comes from Eustoma russellianum, assembly GCA_036186865.1. NCBI lineage: Eukaryota > Viridiplantae > Streptophyta > Magnoliopsida > Gentianales > Gentianaceae > Eustoma > Eustoma russellianum. Next base: position 16,003,644 of record AP025066.1, on the reverse strand, counting down.
CCGGATTCACTAAGAAGAAGCAAAAGAAAAAGGATTGAGAAAACCTTTGTTAATGATTTTTCTAAAGTATTTATCATAGAAGAAGATCCGAAAACTTACCAAGATGCTATGAAATCAGTGGATGCAACATTTTGGAAAGAAGCTATAAACAGTGAGTTAGACTCAATTACGAGTAACCACACTTTGGAAGTGGTAGATTTACCTATAGGTTGTAAGCCTATAGGTTGCAAGTGGGTGTTTAGAAAGAAATCAAACGCAGATGACACCATAGATAAGTTTAAAGCTAGGTTAGTGGCTAAAGGATTTACTCAACAAGAGGGAGTAGATTTCTTTGACACCTATGCACCGGTTGCTAGAATAACAACCATTAGGGTGCTAGTGGCATTAACTTCTATCTACAAACTTGTAATACGTCAAATTGATGTGAAAACGACATTTTTAAACGGGGACTTAGATAAGGAAACCTATTTGAAACAACCTGAGGGAATGATTATGAAAGGCCAAGAACACAAAGTTTGTAGATTAAGGAAATCTTTGTATGGGTTGAAACAGACCCCTAAACAATGGTATGAGAAATTAGATAATGCTTTGATAGCAAATGGCTATGTAGTAAATGAAAGTGACAGATGTGTTTATAAAATATTGAAAATCTTGATGGTGTGATTATTTGCTTATATCTTGATAACACGTTGATATTTGATACGAATTTGGATGTTGTTAATACAACCAAATCGTTTTTGTCATCAGTTTTTGATATGAAAGATATAGGTAATGCTAATTTTATTCTTGGTCTTAAGTTAGTTGAAAAACGTGGGGGTTATATGATTTGTCAAAGTCATTATGTTGAAAAAGTATTAAAGAAATTTAATCACTTTAATTGCAAAGCTGTAGGATGCACCATTTGATCCTAACGGAAGACTAAAAAAGAATAAAGGTGATAATGTTTCTCAATGTGAGTATGCAAGAATAATTGGTAGTGTAATGTATTTAATGAATTGCACTAGGCATGATATTGCATATGCTGCAAATAGACTTGCTAGATATACTCACAGCCCAGGTAATGCATATTCGTATGTTCTAAGAAGGCTTTTGAAATATCTTAGAGGAACCATGGATCTTGGTTTGTTCTTTAGTAGAAATCCTTGTGCGTTAGAAGGATTTTGTGATGCTAATTGGGTTATGAATAATGATGAAGTTAACTCAACTAATGGTTATGTATTTACTTTAGGTAGTAGTGCCATTTCATGGAAATTATCTAAGCAAGCATGTAAAGCAAAGTCAATAATGGAATCTGAATTTGTTGCCTTAGAACTTGCATGTACATAAGCCGAATGGTTAAGGAATTTGCTTGTAGATATTTTTTTTGGACTAAGCCTATGCCTTCTATGTTATACATTGTGATTCGCATGCGGCGATTGCTCGAGCAAAGAACTAAGTTTACAATGGAAAGAGCCGGCATATTCGATTGAGACACAAATTGTGCGAGATTGATGAATTCAGGAGTGGTTAACTTGGAGTTTGTAAGATCCGAGTTTAACTTGGCTGACCATTTGACGAAAGGACTATGCAAAAAGATGGTCTGTGAACATCGAGGGGGATGAGACTTATTCCATTCGAAGTGCATTTTGTGTGATGGAAACCCAACCCACTATTAGCAGAGGTCCTGCGAAAGGGTTCAATGTGGTGATAACAAGTCACAGAAGAATCCTACTTAGCACTATCAAAGCGTCCCTCCCTATGATGTTGTTGAGATAGTGCTCGCTTCAAGTAAATGAGGGTGAGATTTATAGAATCTCTTAATGGAATTCATAGCCATGTTACATGGTGGTGTGAGCAGTGCACACTTGATGAATTCTATCTGTATAAGCGTGGAGGTGGTGCCGCTTCTTATAAGAGTTTGGAACAACTCACTAGAGTGCTTATGAAAACCTAAGACTGGGTGCATGGCCAATATCGCACCACACCGTGAACTTGCCTGAAGTCAGTCAATGACATGTCGGTTGTAAGTTTATATAAACAATAGAGAGGTAAGATTCAAGACGTCTATGTCATCTTATTTCCATTTATATACTTCTTCTTGTGCTAAGTGGCAATTCAAGAAGCGAGTCATTGTCCATTACGTGTCATTGTCATTGTTTGATAATGGAGAGGTCAGTTTAATAACGTTTGGAAATGTTTGTATATAAGTTTGGATCATGTAGGGGATTGTTGGAAAGTAAGGTAAAAGTACTTTAAAATGTGCTCCAAACTTATATATAAACATGTAAGATGTTGTTTTGGAGATTGAAAGATGATTTGAACACTTTAAACTTAAAAGAAACCACTTGGATCGATCAATGTGTGAGTAGGATCGAACCAAGTGAAAGCTGAAATAAAGTTGAGTGTTCTGTTGGACATAGATTGATTGATGTGAATGACATCGATCGATCGATGTGAATGACATAGATCGATCGATGTGGTATGGTGCAGAGTTGAACTTTCTATCCAACATAGATCGATGACATCGATCGATCGATGTGGTCAGGAAGCAAAGTTGGAAGTCTCTGTCCAACATTGATCGATGACATTGATCGATTGAAGTGACATCGATCGATCAATGTGCCAAAAGACAAAACTCTTCACTTTGATTTCCATCTTTTGATCCAAGAATCATTTTCCTTCATACATGAACGGTATTCAACTGACATGGAGGTTAATTAAACTGCTAAAACATGTTTATAAAGTGGTGTTTTACACAACCCAAGGCCTATAAATATAAGGCCTTGCTATCTTGAATGAAAGAGATTAACCTTTGCAAAATTCTGAAAATTTCAGCAAGTTTATACTCCTACTCTCTTCTTCTTCTTCCTCTACTATCAGACACTTCTCTTGTGCAAGTTCATCTTTCTCTGGCAGAGCGAACGAAAGGAAGAAGCCGTTATATCCTGGGAGGCTTGTGCCGCGTAGTTCACCTCACTCGTGGTAGAGACATTTTAGTTTTAAGGACAACAACTTTTGTTGTGTCTCGCCTTTATAATCTTCTTGTTGTTAGTATTTAGTACCATATCATACCCCTTTTCCAACACACCGTAATTAAAGTACACCACCCTATATTCAGCATCCATCTCTTCTGACTTCCACATCTATCTAATATATTCTTTTGAAACTTGTTAATACCATGTCCTCCTCAAATCCCATTAACTACCAAGACCATGCCTACAGCTTCGAATACAAAAAAGACGTGCTACCAGGACTTCTCTAAAACATTTACTCAATGTACAATGCCAAATTCTGAAGAGAGAGATCATAAATCTCAACTCTAACACTATTACCGCTGTTGGTTGGGGGGAGGCCCTACCTTCTTTCAAGATGTAAGCAGATTGATGACCCTGAGAAATAGAGGCAATCAAAATCAGGATATGACCTTTTTGCATCTAAGAAAGTCTGTGATATAATACGTCAATACGACACAAACTCATACACATCTTTTAAAGTGTTTGAATTTAGCCTTTACAAGTTTATGTAAGAACCAGATTGAACTCTGAAGATGACTTATAAAGCGTGTCATATTCAAGTCAACCTACTTGTTGACACACCATTTTAACCTGTAAAAAGAAATAATTTAATTAATACAAGATTTCAAATATTAATATGACCAGCCATCGCCTTGAACACGTCCTGGCAACCTTATCAAAATCAGTCAACTTAAAATATTTTAAAATTTTTAGGTTAGTAGATCCAATCAAATACAATTTACGAACCATACATGTTCGTGTTTGAATCTACAAACTTGAATCTGTCAAATAAATAGGTCATGTTCATATCGACACCTCTAAATATATTAATCTATCAATCTGAACTCCTAGACCTGTTATAAACTATAATCAAAACCAGAGTACTGTGTGCGTTTGTGTAAATTGACGAAATACAATCAGAACCGAGGCGAGTCTTAGGACTCTGTCCTTAAGACGATTTTCTCTGGTACGAAGTGCCCAACCAGAAACAGCAAACGTCTCCCAGGATACAACGGCTACAGTTCATACGAAACGGCACAGCAACGTAAAGAACTCGGCGAACCTATGGGATGCTCTGATTTCTCGAACTGGAAACGTAACAACAGTGCAGTAGTATGCAAAAAACGAAAAATGGAAGGAGAAAATAAAAGTGCAGAGTGCAGTGAAGAAAGCCTGGAGAAGGAGGCAATTTATAGGCGGGAAGGATTAGGCAGTTAATCTCCAGATTAAACCGCAGCCGTCGGATCAAACGATTTTCATCCACAGCCGTTAGATCGTAAACTGCAGCAGTTTTAAACGTAGACCGTCGGATGAAAAACTGCTGCCAGATACGATCTCAGCCGTTAGATCATGATCCGTGTAAACTGCGATCCACAGCCGTTAGATCTAGATGAAGAAACCGCTCCCAGATATGATCTCAGCCGTTAGATCATAATCCGTGTAGACTACGATCTACACCGTTAGATCTTGCAACGGTTATGATCAAAAATATTTCAACCGTTGGATCACTTAATTTATTTTTCTGGAAAAATGTAAAAGAAAATTTCTCCAAAAAGACAAGAACGAGCCACGAGCCGAGCCGGCCGAACGGGCGGCAGCGCGCGCGCGCGAGTGTGGTGAACCTTGCCTGAGCTGCATCCTGACTCCGTCAAAAACTTTTCATGCCCAAGGGCACATTTTAGAAAGCTCCAACTAAAACTATATATGGTGGCCTTTTCATCTCAAGTGGCCAATGTGGTATTCCACTTAAGGGGTGATGTGTTCACTCCTCAAGAGGCCACATCACCACTTTCCAATTTCCTTCCAATTTTACTCCAACTTTAAGCATTAATTTCTCATTCACCCGGTATCGGAATCGAGTGATTCAAAAGCCTAAAGTCATCTACTTATCACGTAGATAATTTAGAAATTATTAGTTTTCGTTTTTGATTAACGAACACTAATCATAATTAAGCTCAAAATATAGTGGTTGTCAACTTTTGACAAACCCACTTGCCAAACTTTTTCAATTTGCTTCAATTTCTCCAACAATCCCCCACATGAATGAAAATTAATGCAGATGCAGACTCTATCGAGAAATCAGACAAGGATATGTTGCATCAGAAGAGGTAGCTTCTGGCTTTGAACCTTTCTTAGTGATATACCATCGGATCCACTCAGCTGGTTAGAGACCTGATGTCTTGAACTATCAGCCTTTATTGTGAACCTAGACAATGATACTCACACAACATTTCCTTTGACACCCCTTATTGGTTCTCATGGTTGTGTTCATTTTGGCCATGAACAACCTGGTTTCAGAAAGTGTATTAGAGAATTCTTGCCTCTCAGAATTCTCATAGAAGCAGCCCCACTTCACACTTACATAGGTGATTCCTATCAAGAGTATTCTGCCATACCCCACTTGATTTATCAAGATATAGGACATCAGTAAAACCATTAGCTTAACCTAACGGTTCTCTGCAGATAGCACTTTTGTTTAACAGAATGAGTAAGTGCTAACTGAACCCTTATAACTTAGTTTTCCTATTGAACCAAGATTCTGGGATCTCTAGTCAACAAGGTTAGGTTACCGTTACAAAGATTCATGCTTTGTAGGCTTAAGTCCCATTCCGTTTGTAAACTTTGACATTTGATCTCTATGCAAAGCTTTTGTAAGCGGATCCGCAAGATTCTCTTTTGATTTCATGTAATCAATGGAAATCACGCCATTAGAGATCAATTGCTTAATGGTATTATGTCTCCGACGTATGTGTCGTGACTTACCATTGTAGATGCTGCTTTGAGCTCGTCCTATAGCTGACTGACTGTCACAGTGTATGCTGATAGGAGCGATTGACTTAGGCCAGCATGGAATGTCTTCTAGGAAATTTTGTAGCCATTCAGCTTCTTCCCCAGCTTTATCGAGTTCTATAAACTCAGCTTCTATAGTTGACCGAGCTATGCACGTTTTCTTTGTAGACTTCCATGACACATCACCACCCCCTACAGTGAATAAGTATCCACCAGTGGATTTAGAATCCTTACAATCTGATATCCAGTTTGCGTCGCAATATCCTTCCAATACTGCTGGATATCTTGTGTACTGTAATCCAAGGTTCATTGTGTATTTCAGATATCTCATCACTCTATTTATAGCTTTCCAATGTTCATCACTTGGATTACTAGTGAACCTACTCAATTTGTTTACTGAACAAGCTAAGTCTGGTCTTGTACAGTTTGTTATGTACATCAGACTCCCAATGACTTGTGAGTACTTTAATTGAGCTACAGGTTCGCCTCGGTTCTTCCTTAAGTGTATACTTAAGTCCAGTGGGGTCTTTACCGGTTTCACATCAAGCATATTGAATCGTTTAAGAACAGACTCAATATAGAGACTTTGAGACATGACCAATCCTTCAGCTACCCTAGAAATTTTAATTCCTAGAATAACATTGGCAGCCCCCATGTCTTTCATGTCAAAATTTCTCGTTAACATCTTCTTGGTATTCAAGATGATGTCGTGAGTACTGCCCATGATTAGCATGATCATGAAGCGCCTAATGTAGGCGTTCAAAGTGTACTGCCTTTTTGCCAGAACACATGAAGCGCCTAATGTAGGTGTTCGAAGTGTACGCACATCCAGACACTTCACATGAAGCGCCTAATGTAGGCGTTCGAAGTGTACTGGATTCCATCAAGGCACATGAAGCGCCTAATGTAAGCGTTCGAAGTATACTGACTTCCAACACACTACATAAAGCGCCTAATCCACCGTTCTAAGTGCCAACTTGTGCAAATCATCAAAACTTAAACTTTATTTTAACAACTAGTCCCAACCAAGTCACTCAAAGCAATTCTAAAGAATAAGGTTTCTTTAATGTGAAATTATATTACAATAGTGGACGCAAATGGTGTCGTTAAAACATGATTACGTGTATATGTTATTTTTGTAATTATGATGATGTTTGCAATGATTTGACTCTGTTTTCCTTCATTTAAGTTATTAATTTTATCTAAAACTTATACCTTCAGCCTGCTCCTCAAATCAAAAATACAAACTCTTGCCAAAGTGGCAAAAGAATTCAATAAAAGTGCCAAAACCTAAATCATATTCTAGTTTCCACTTTGCTCTTATATGCTATTTGGCTGCTAAAGAAAAGTACAGGTGCACTAAAAATAAACTAGTAAGCAAAAGAATTAATTTTTTTTTAGTATATTGAACAAACATTCGACAACATAAATACATAAAGCTGAATATTCAGTTACAACAAAGAAAACCTTAACTTACACCCAAAATATATCTCAATTGCTACTCGGTAGAAATTTGGCCTAACAAAACCTTAACTTTGAATTCAAAAGTGCATAACAGTAACATTATACTCAACAGTGGCATCTCCAGTGGGAACATCAAAGTGGCGGGTATGTGCAATAGCGTAACCTCTAGCAAACCTAAAGATTCCACTCCCACCAACTATGGGCATTTCTCTTACATCATCAACCACATGATTCCTCCCAAACATACTAATACTACTCCCATTAAACTCCCCTTGTGTGAATTCAAACACAATAACCATCATCAGAGCCAGATCATTTGGTGCTGCAACAGCATACATCCCTTGTGCTCTTCCGACAACCTTGGAGCTTAGCTCTGGCTTCTCTGTCAATGCATCATCAGCTATGAAAGTCGTCCCGAACCCGTATAGAGTTGATCCGATCACTCTTTTGGATGTGGGATTTTTGCCACTCACTATGTCTTGGAAGTAAAAGTGGAGATGGGTTATTTTTTCTTGGTGGATTAGTGGTGTTTCTTGTTCGAATACGGCATAGGAGAAGGATATGTTGGAGACAGTGATTGTGTAGTAAAGTGATATGAGGTTGATGATGAAGAGAGTGTACTTTAGTGATGGAATTGTCATTTTTTTAGAGCTATGGAACTTGAAAGAAGAGACTTGTTTTATAGCAAAGCTCAATAATGTTAAAAGCACATATCCCAATGTTTCCAAGTAGGAGGTTTTGAAAGGAATGCCGTAGTTCAAATTTTTCGTGAATTATGAATGTTTGAATCCTCTCCAGGCTAGCTTCATAGTATGAGAGCAATATTGACATGTGGAATGACTTGATAGGCTGCAATTTCAGCCCGTCGGTTGTTCCTTCGATGCCGATAGGATCCTTGTGCTGTTCACGTGCTATGTCAAACTTCTGCTAGTGGACTTTGAGAACCTGATTTACATCTTTGCACTTTTCTGTGGGACCGAGGATGGTAGAGTCCCTTTTGGATACAACATTTTTCAATAATGTTAAAACATGTGAACTGGGGCATCTTTTCTCTAGTGGGGTGGTATGCAAAAAGGGGTTTGGATCTCTTAACCCCACTTTCCTCACCCCTTTGTGACCACGCGACACGTGACAGCAAGGAGGGATGATAAGGCTAGATGCAGGTGACCCTCATCTAGCTTCACCACCCCTCTTTGCTGCCACGTGTCACGCGGTCACGCGTCACCGCACTATTTTTGCGGTGATAGGATCCTATCCCTGCAAAAAGGTACTCTAACTTTGAGTAATATTATCCTATTATTTTTAGAATATTTTGTATATCATATAAATCAGGTCACTTATCATTTTTTTAGTGAAAGATTTACAATTTAGTGATGATAAAATGTCTGAGTCTAAACTTACTCCGTATGAAAAAGTGATAGTAACACTAAAACTAAAGTTTGAACCGGTAAATTTTTTACATCTTTCCTTCTAATGGCGCGCTCCTTACGAATTGATCGGAAATGTATGAGTTAGTGGAAAGAGGTATTGTCTGCTTACCATTTATCCTCTCCAGACCCTCGCGATAGCTTTTGCTGCCGTTGGAATATACTGGGTACGGATGATGATGATGACATAATACGAGTATCGGATATCTGTATCGCAAATTTTAATTGATAAGAGATAGACATCTAGTGGGTAAATCTGAAAAGCGGACAATTTTTCTTTATCGTTTTTTAAAACAACCATTACAATAACAATTATATACAGTATATCACAACGACATCAAACATCATTGTTAGGATATGGGGAAGGTGATAGACAGACAAACAATACCTCCATCACAAGAGATAAAGAATTTGATTCCAATACGACCTCCTACTTTATATATATTTGTATAGATAGCATATTAGAAATATATAAATAGATTTTATTAAACAATCATTATATTTGCTTATTCATTTACTTGTCTTACGCATGACATGGCGTGACATTGACGTAAAGCCTCACTAGCACAGTGGCGTGCATATACAGCGAAAGATGATCCCTCTTCTTTCTTTCTGGGATAGGATCCCCTCACCGCTCTCCTCTCACCGCGTGCGTGACCGCGCGACACGTGGCAAAAAGGGAGATGGTGAGACTGGGTGAGGGTAACCCTCACCCAGCCTCACCACCCTCTACTGCTGCCACGTGTCGCGTCCTGGGCCGCGCGGTGACTCACCGCGCGGTGAGGAGATCTCATCCCCTTCTTTTTATACTAGTAAATTCTTGGCCTGACGTTCTAGAAGAAAAAAAAGTAAATATAGGATTGACCCTCGAGGCCTAATGTCCATTATTAATAATTGAAAATAGATATCCCCAGGACACAGCTCAACTGGTTTCAGGTAGGGGTTCTCGAAAGAGAGGTCAGAGATTCAATTCTTGTCAAAGGCAAGAGAGCCCCTTCCCAACATTTGCATAGTGTGGGAGCTCCTTGGCCTATATGCTTGACTGCAGTTCTAGAGGCTCCTTATATAGACTACTGTATAAATGACCAAGCTCCTGTTAGCGGGCCGTTGGGTACCTGATTTACATCTCTACACTACCTTCGAGACTGGATGTGACAGAGACCCTTATTGGTTGGGGTTCAACCTTTATAATTGAAAATAGGTTAACTGCAAAAACAAAACAAAACAAAAAGAAATCTTCAGTATTTGCCGTATTTGTCCATAACCTTCTAATGTTTAAAAATATATTAAAAAAAACCTCCTTAAATATAGGACTAACGCGGCTACTTAACAAATTGTCTTAAAATTACCTTTGATTGACCTGAAAACAAGTGTAAACACAAAATGCGATTGTTGAGGTCGGTTTACTTAATTGATTACGGATGAAGTCGGGTCTTTACCAAGAATCAGAGGTGATTCGAACTGTTAATGTCGTTACTCTTCCACCAATGAGTAGTGACAGCCTCTTTGCTGACCTGCATGAAGAACACCGTTAGAGGGCCCAGACACTATTGTATTGGTAAAACCCTCCGACGCTCAAGTCAGTCCTGAACATTTTTATTATGATATATTTAAATTTGAAGGTTGGAGTTTTCTGGTAAAACCTGGTCTTTCCTTATTTTTACGGTGAAGAAGATGGTGAATTTGTCTATTTGGATTCGGACTTATCCCTCTTTTTTCCTCTCTGAGTGTTTTATGTGCCCTGAGTAGCCAATGCATGTCTTGGCTATTGGGCTTGTGATGCGTGTTGTGTCAGCAACAACGAGGTGTGCTTCTGTATGTTTGCCGTGTGGTGCCAGCTGTAGTGGCGCTATGCCTCGCTTGACATCCGGCAGGATTCTGCTGAGGTATCCAAGCTCAGCTCAAAATTTTGTTCCAGTAGTAATCTCGTTTTACCCGGATGAGCCCAGTAGCCAACCTCAATGACCGAGCTTGTCAGGGAGAAGGTAAAATCTTGCCGAGCTGTGAAGAGTTGTATAGACAGGCTTGTTTGACTGTGTGCTCAGAGGTTGACTCCATAACGTTGACTTGACAGACCTTTGTCATTTCTTACAAGGAATAGTTTTTACCCCATCACAGGTGCCCCCAAGTAGCTTTGCCGAGCTTGTGAGGGAAGGCTAGTTGCTTGATTGTAGAGGTGGGTGGAAAGTGCGCATTAATTGAATCACTGGTTGAACCGTCACTTCGAAAATCGAGGTGCAATTAAGAAGGTGGGTGTCCGCACGTCTTTAAATGCGACAAAAATCAAGCGCCACTGCTAGTTGGGGATTCCCAATGGTGGGAAATTCAAGGCGTCTTAATGGCGGGAAATCCCAAACGTTGCTGATACTCTTTTTAAGGTTTGTCCTTCTGCTTTCTCCCCCTATTTTTTATCGCCGTCCTCTTTCTCACCTTCTTGTTGTTCCTTCTCTTTTGCCCCTAAAGTTTAGACTTTTGCTCCATTCTTCTGTCAAGTGCAAGTTTTCCTTTCTTCTCACCATGGCTATAATCTCTTCTTCTTCTGGTGATTCTCAGAATGCTTCTGAGGCAGCTTTTTACTCCGCTAACGTTGAGAGGGACGGTGATTCTTCGCCCCCATCTGAGAGAACAAACTCTAGCAAAGACAACCGTCCTCTCAGAAGATTGCGCTTAGCCCAAGCCTATACTGCTTCTGCCAGGCTTAATCAAGCTGCAAGTCGGTGGGGTTGCTGCTCCGACGAGTCCTTCATCGGAGCAGGGTGAGTCTAATAGTGTGTTAGTTGTGAGAAATCTTCCTTCTGGTACTGTCTTCGGAGGTCCACCCTCTGCTCCCGTACAAATCTCAGTCTGCATTTTAAATGCTGTAGACCTTGAGCGCCTGTGTAGGGTGCATAGGATTAACTGTTATCATTTTTGTCATGTTCTGCTCCTTCCTGGTCAAACTGCTTACAATCCCCCTATGGGGTATGAAGTAATCTACATAGAATACTTTAAATCTGGTTTTTGTCTCCCTCTTTTTGGGCTTTGGCCTCAAATTCTCTAGTTTTACAGACTTAAGTTGCCTCAAATGATGCCTAATGGTTTGAAAGTTGTTGTCTGTTTCTTCTTTACTTGAGGGTGGTTGGGGCCGAGTTTGATCTTAGGACCTTCCGGAGAATGTTTGTATGCAAGTCTGTGGAAAGCTGGTACTATTTTAGTAGGAGGTTTCCCAATAAAAGTATTCTTTGGCTATAAACATTCCCACTTTCACAAAGAACTGGAAGGGTCTTTTTTTTTCTTTGTTAAGAACGTAGGTTTGCCTGAGTTGGAGCTATGGAAGGTTGGTAAAGCCAATAATCTGAGGCCGAGCAAACAATTTTGCAAGGAAGCTTCTAGACTTTTGTGCTTACCAGTTGTGATTGACCGGCGGAAGGTGGATAGTTCGGTGCTAGGTGCGGCTGATTTGGACCCTTTGGTGTCAGGTTCTCACTTTCAGTCTCTCAGACAGGCGAGTTTAGAGGTCCTTGAGGGTAGGTGTTTTGACTATTTTCTTTTCTTCTGTCTTGCTTTTTTGTTCATTTTTGGTATTTTTGATGTCAAATCTTGATTTGCCCAATGGGTTAACTACAGAGGCTATGGCATCCAATACTTCAAGGAATGAAGCTCGAATGAGGGAATTAGTTGCGAGGATAAGGATTAGGCCCCAGGGTGGTCGGCGACCTATTGCCCGTGTTCCAACTAGTGTTCCCAATTCAAGGGAGGAGGTGCAAAAAACAACAGTTGATGCGGCTCCTATAGACTTGGAGCAACCCATTCATGTTGATCCAGGTACCTTTTTCTTTTGTAGTGTGGCATGATGTTTTCCTTCTGCACTTTACTAACTGCTGTTTGAATTTGAAATTTTATGCAACTCCTCCAGACCACCCTATCTCTGCAGAGCCGCAACCACTGCCTATGAGGTAGGAGTCTTTGCCCAACCTCCTGACATGCCCCCGAATACTGTTGAAAGACTGCCGATGCCAGTTGCAACTAGGGGAGCGATTGTCCCACGTCGAAGGAGGCATAAGGATGAAGGATCTTGCCAAGTTGAAGATGGGACTTCTTCCCAGGCTGAGGCTGGGACATCATTTGATGGACCTCCAAGGGTAGCAAAACGCAGAATCATTCGGTATAATGTTGATGTCTCTATTTTGGACCATGGGATTGCACGAATGATGGTGGAGGTTTCTACTGAACCTAGGCATGGTAAGTACTTTCATCACACACTTGGATGAGCTTGTTTTGTGCGAGGGCTCATATTAGTTTTTTGGAACTTGAGCAGATTCGAGCTGAGGCGTATAACTATCCTGCAAGAACAGAAGAGCAGCGAAAGATAGTAGCTGATGGGAGCCTTAAGTGTACAGCTTACTAGGCATTGTGAAATCCTGAGCCAAGAGGTCGAGCCATTGAAGTCTAAAGTTTCTCAGCTGAAAGAGGAAAATTCGTCTTTGAAATCACAAAATTCCTCCTTGAAGTTGGAGAATACTACACTTCAGGCAGAAAAAGAAGAATCTGAGACCCATTTAGCTACCGCTAAGATAGATGAGCTGACCAACAAGGTTGCCGACCTATAGCTTAATCTACTGAGGCCCGTTCTCAAGTTGAGGATTTGCATCGGGACTTGAAGCAAGAAAAGAAAGACAAAACTGCTTTGATTCTGCAGTTTGATGACCGTCTGAGAAGGATCCAAGCAGAGGTCACTCAACAAGTTGAGGAGCTCCTTGAAAGTATCCAGACAGAATCTATTGCAGAGTTCAAACGATCTGAGTTCTTGACAGACAACCCCCTAATAATGCAGAACTCAATTTTGGCGCCTGGCCAGTCAAAGGTTATTAAGGTTTGCTCAGAGGTGGCTCCTACCTTAGACAAGCATGACCCTCGAATTGATAAGCTGTACAACCCTCATGCCTTTGAGGACTTTGACGAGTTGCTTGAGAAATTTAAGGAGGGAGCTGGCCTCAGGGAACTTGGAGTAGATTAGAACATAGCGTTGTGATGATTGTGTGTTTTTCATCTCTCTGATTAAGGAAATTTCAGCTTTTCTTTCTTCTTTTATCTTCTACCTCAATTCAAAGTGAACTTGAAATTTAGCTACGAATAATTCCAGGTCTGATTACCTTGGTATTATCTGGAAAATTGATTTTGAACAAGTCCTCCACTTCGGCTCTGCCATGTCAAAGATAGTATTTTTCAGCTCGGCTATGCCGACTTTTTAGGAATCATGCTTCTATTTAGACTTTGCCAATCCTTCTTTTGGTTTTGGCCAAGGTCAAATCTAAGCTCTGCCGAGTTTACTTAATAGCACCATTCTGTGCTTTTTAATTTTAACATCAGCTCGATTAAAGGTGAGATTTTTAGTATGAGATAGATCATATTTTCCTAGAACTGTTAGGTTTATTAAGGTTTATTTCACCTTTTCAGCCCTTTTTTGGGCGATTGTGAAACTTGATCACAATTTAAGTCCCCTAGTGGGGATATGCCTCAGTCTTGCTGAGGTCTATATAGGGATTCCTGTCCCAGTTATTGGCTAAGACATGCTTAGTGATTTCAGCTCTGCTAATTTTATTAGAAAGTTTGTTGAATAAAAAAAGATGAATTTCATAGCATGAAGGATCCGTATACATCATTGGTGGAAGAATTTCAGATGTGTCGGGTGCTAGGTTCGGGGCAATGTCCTGCCCTCCGGGTCTACAACATGTAGGCCTCTATAGACCTTACCTCTGAAATGTGATAAGGACCTTCTCATCTGGGGTCTAAGGCTCCCGAAGGTGCTGCATGACTTGCTATATTATTGCGTAGTACCAGGTCTCCGACTTGATAAGTTTTTGGCCTACTATTGCATTGTAATGCTGAACAATTAAGTTCTGGTATTGTGCTATTCGAATGTAAGCTTGATCTATTTTGTCCTCTAGCTCATCCAAGTTTAAGCTCAACTCCTGATCGTTGGTCTGACCTGAGTAGTAATCTGTTTGGGATGAATGAGATCCAATCTCAGCTGGAATGACGGCCTCTGTGCCATTGACCAAAGCAAAAGGCGTTTCTTTGGTCGAGCTGGAGGGTGTAATTCGATATGCCCATAAAACACTGGGGAGCTCATCTACCCATCCTACTCCAGCCCGGTCCAAGCGTTTTCTAACACCCTCTTTCAAAGTTCAGTTGGCTAATTCAACTTGCCTGTTCGCTTGCGGATGTGCTACTAAAGTGAATCGTTGCTCAATATGGAGCTCAACACACCAGCTTTTGACTGTATCTTCATCAAATTTCTTTATGTTGTGTGAGATAAGCACTTGGGGTAGACCAAAACGACAGATAATATTCTTCCATAAAAACTTTTTCATTTGACCTCCTGTGATGCTGGCCAGCGGCCCGATCTCAATCAAATTAGTAAAATAATTGACCGCGACTAGCATATATTTAACAAATCATGGAGCTTAGGACAAAGGCCCCACGAGTTTAATTCCTATTGCACAAACGGTCATGGACTCGCGATAGATATTTACTCTTGGCTAAGGAGATGAGATATAAGAGCATGTATCTGTCAGGACTGGCACCGTTTAACCAACTCTACTGCATCTTAGTGTAAAGTTGGCAAATAATAACTAGCTAGATAACATTTACGCGCTAGCAAACGTGCTCCTGAATAGCTTCCATCGATTCTCATATGCATTTCTCGGAGAATATAATCTCCTTCTTCTTTACTAACTCACCGTAACCATGGATGCAAAAAAGACTTTTTATACACATGTTCATTAAAGAGAGCGTACTTAAAAGCTTTTAGACACAACCTTTTAGCTGTGCGTTTGTCATTAGATTGAGTTCCACGCTCTAAGAAATTAACTATTTCATCCATCCAAGTTACGTGGTAGCTGGTTTGGAGTACTACAGTGGCGTCAAACGTGCGATGTTTAACCAGCTCCACAACTATCTTTTTCCCCAGCGCAGCTGCGCTGGATGAAGCCGATCAAGATAATGCATCAGCCCGTTTGTTAGCCGACCTGAGGATGTGTTCAATGCCAAAGTGTTCAAATGTTTCACCGAGCTGTTGTACCTTGACTAAATATCATTTCATGTTGTCCTCCTTGGCCTCGTAGTCTCCATTGACTTGGGAGACAATTAGCTGGGAATCACTTGGTGAAGTAATTTGCCGAGCTCCCAACTTTCGTGCAAGGCTTAACCCTGCAATCAATGCTTCATACTCGACTTCATTGTTGGTGGAGTCGAAGTTGAACCAAAGCACATACTCAAATTTGTCCTCCTTTGGGCTGATTATTAGGAGTCTTGCTCCGCATCCGTCCCAAGAAGAGGATCCATCTGCGTATAAAATCCAGTCATTTTCAGGTGGGGGCTCATCCTCTATTGATATTCCCTCCGCAAGCAAGTCGGCCAAGACCTGAGCCTTGATCGAAGTCCATGGTTTATATTCAATGTCATACTCGGCAAGTTTTATAGCCCACTTTGGCGGCCCGACAAGATGTGTCTAGCCGCGTTAGAATTTGTCTTAAAGGTTGGTCTGTAACCACTACAATGGGATTAGCTTGTAAATATGGCCTGAACTTTCTTGCAGCTACTATGAGTGCTAGGATGACTTTTTTAGTGTTAGAGTACCGCACCTCGGGTCCATGCAAGATCCTACTAACAAAGTAAATCGGCCTCTGCACAACATCGTGCTCTCTGAGCAAAACTACATTTACAGCTTCATGGTATGATGCCAAGTATATGTACAATACCTCCCTAGGCAAGGGCGAGGTCAGCATGGGCACCTCAGCCAAATAAAATTTTAAATCATCAAAAGCTTGCTGACATTGTTCATCCTACTGGAGTGGAGTTTTCTTTATTAAGATTTGAAAGAAAGGGAGAATCTCTCAGGAGATCTAGATAAAAATCTGCTTAGTGCGGGTATTCTGCATGTTGACCACTGAACTTCCTTGACATTTCGAGGTGGGTGCATGGTCCGCAGGGCTTCTATCTTAGCAGGATTAGCTTACACCCTATCTTTTGAAACCATGTATCCCGAGAACTTACCAGTGCGCACCCCAAAGGTGCACTTCTTAGGGTTCAATCTCATGTGCAAATCTCTTAAAATAACAAAAACTTCTCTCAAATTCTGTATATACTAATCAAGAGAGCTGCTCTTGATAAGCATATCCTCTATATAAACCTCCATTATCCGCCCAATTTGTTCACTGAACAAAGCGTTTACCAACCTTTGATATGTTGCCCCAACGTTCTTCAACCCAAACAGCATGCTAATGTAATAATAAGTGCCAGAATCCATGATGAAAGACGTTTTTCTTGATCCGCTTTAGCCATAGAGATCTGGTGATATCCATTGAAGGCGTCTAGAAAATCAAAAACTTCATGGACTAATGTAGAATCTACCAGTCTGTCGATCTTTAGCAACAGATATTAATCTTTTGGGAATGCCTTATTGAGGTCGGTATAGTCGATGCATATCCTCCAGGTTTGGTCTGCCTTGGGAACCACCGCTGGATTGGCTAGCCAAACTGGATATAGAACTTCAACAATAAACTTTGCAAGGAGCATCTTGACCTCCTCTGCAATTACTTGAATCCTTTCTGGTGCAAAATTCCTCTTCTTTTGCTTGATAGGCTTCATATGAGGGTCAACCTCCAAATTATGCTCTGCTAATTTTGTGAGGATTTCGGGTAAATCTTCCGCAGTTCAGGCAAAGATAATCGCAAATTCTCTTAGCAGATCTTGAAGTTGGGCCAACAGGTCAGCAGGCATCCAAGTTCCAATCTTGATTGTATTCCAAGGTCTGAGAGGGTCAAGAATGAAATCTTGGGCGACATTGTCAGATTGAAGTCTCTCCTCAGTTGGAGGTACCAAATCATCGAGAATGACCTGTTGGACCGTGCCACCTTCTTGAGTGGCAATGGCATAGCAACTCTGAGCAGCTTGTAAATCACCATGAATCGTCACCACCCCGGTAGGGGATGGGAACTTCATGCTGACGCGAAGGGGTGATACCAGTTTCTAGTGCAATTAAGGCAGGCCTCCCCAGAAGAATATTATATGCCGAGCTCTCCCTTATCATAATGAAATCTAGCCATAAAAAGCGATAAACAGGAGGCTTTCCAAAACTGACTCTGAGGGTGACCAAACCTGTTGGCCTCACTGCTGCGCCAGTAACCCGTATAAAGGAGTCAAAATTGGACTAATCAATGATTTCTGCAGGCCTAACTACTGATAAACATTATAGTACATCACATTTAGTGTACTCTCGGTATCCACATACACATGACGTACCTCAACTATATTGTCAGGAGCCAGATGAATACAAAGGTCTATCATCAAACCTGTGTTGTTTGACCCTAAAGAGATGGGATCCTCGGGACCGTAGGTCAGCTTATTTGTTAGCATGGACCTTTTGGTGGGGGGCCAGACGATGTCCCAGCTGAGCTGGACTCACCCCAAGTATCCTGAGATGCACCACCTGCAATGGTGTATATGATGGAATTGACCTGTAGCCTACCTGCAGCCTCGAATCTTCTATGATCTTCATCCTCATCAGGTCTTGGCTACCGAGGTTGCTCCTCTGGTCGGCATTTATCATATTGTGGACCTCGGTGGAAATCCAAACGATTGTGTAAGCGGGATCATGGGTCATAAAATTTCTTTAAGTGACCATGCTCTATGAGCTGTCATATAGTTTGGGCCAAATGTGTGCAATCTTCAGTATCGCGTCCAATATCCCAGTGATAGTGCCAATGTCCCTTGGCCCGGATAAAGGTTTCGGGTCCTCCTGCGACCCTTCCTTTTACATAACATATAAGATTCTATCCTTGGAGGCTAAGAGAGGTAGACTATCTCTGCCTTCTTTACCTCAGCTACCCATGCGATCGAACACATTGCGCCGATCACGTTCTCCACCCTCGCGTCAATCTTCTCTCATTGGGTGGGGTCGGCTGTCCTACCGAGCTTCTTGCTTGGCTTCTTTCTTTAATTTGCTTGCCTCTTCTCCCTGAGCAAACTGGTGGGCTTTTCCAGGCACTCTCTTAATGACTTAGGTCTCACCTTAGCCAATTGGGAAAAAAAGAGACGACCGGATCGAAGGCCGTTTATGAAAGCAGCCACCATAACTCCTTCATTCTTATCACCGACCTGCAGTAACTCGTCAGAGAAGCACTGCATATACTTAAGCACCGACTCCTCAGGACCTTGCCTCAAGGTCATCAGATGTGAGGAATTCTTGACAAATGACGTGATCAACACAAACTGTGCTATAACTTTTTGTGCCAGTTGTCGGAAGGAACCCACCGACTGGGGTGGAAGCTTTTGGAACCATCTCGTGGTCTTTCTCTGCAGGTACATGGGAAAGGTCTTACAATGTAACAGATCTGGAACATTCTTCAAGATCATAGCAGTCAAATTGGAGAGATGATCCGTAGGATCGGAAGTGCCATCATAAGTATCCATCTTTGGCACCTTGAAACTCTCTGGTGCCATGTACTCAGCAATATCCTAGGAGAAAAGACTTTCCTAAACTACACGTGCATATTCCTTTACGGGTACCTCATTGAGGCTTTACCGCACATTGCGCACCACTGCTTCACGTGGTTCACTTTTAAACGAATGCTGCCAAGCACCCAGATGATGCTTGGCCAAAGGCACAGACTCTACTGTCGGGGCCTGGGCACCGTCCCGCCTAGCATCAGCCATAAATTCCCCAGGAGGCCAGGAGGATTGCTGATGCCAACCTTCCTTGAAAAACGTGGGAAGGTCTTCTTCCATCGCCTCAGCTTCAGGGCGCTTACCCTTTCTACCATGGCCTCAAAAACATCTAAATTCTCGGCCACATATTTCATTGCTTTCTCACGCTCCTCATGTGTTACTCCGGGAGCGTTGTGCACATGTCGCTCTGGCTCCTTGGGGACCTGCTCCAAAGGCCGGACCGTGCGTTTCTACGTCGACGGGGATTGGAGCATTCCCCTAATCAGTCATGTGGGTTCTAACCATGCTGATACAAATATATGTACTGGTGTCACAGAAAAATAAGATGACGGGGGTTCAAGCCCTCCTTATAGCGCCAAATGATGAAGTCGGGTCTTCACCAAGGATCAGAGGTGATCCAAACTGTTAACGTTGTTACCCTTCCGCCAATGAGTAGTGACAACCTCTTTGCTGACCTGCACAAAGAACACCGTTAGAGGACCTGGGGACTATGGCCTCGGGTAAAACCCTCTAACGCTCAAGTCAGACATGTGCATTTTTTACAATGATATATTTAAGCTTGAAGGTTAGAGTCTTCTGGTAAAACCTGGTCTTCCCTTATTTTTACATTGAAGAAGATGGTGAATTTGTCTCTCTAGATTCGGACTTGTCCCTCTTTTTTTTGTAGCGCCCCACCCGAAACCAGGGTTCCGGCTCAGTGCACTCGTCGTACTCTATTCCAAAGAGTACAAGGCATCGATACTATACATGTGCATGTCGACATGAATAATGAATCGATAAGCAGAAGCAACATAATATAAACAAATCATAATTGACATGCAATGCACTACATCATAATCTGTACAAGTCATAATATACAGAATACTGAAATCTTCTGAAATACATCATAAACCAAGACCTAACGTCTTCGAAGCAAATCTCTCGGTATGTTTCTTCATTATCAATGGTCTATCTAGGCTGTCCTTAACAATCCTGTATAGTGACACTTGTTATCTGGAAAGTGATAAAGCCAACTTTTAATCGCTCAGCAAGTAGTCTTACTAGATACGATATGTAGATCATACATGGGGAGACGGGGTGACAAAATATAATAACCATGAATATCGAATATAATAAGCACGTCTTCATTTTAACAAGTAAAATATCATAGCATATATGTAAATCGAAAGCAGATAAATAAGGAAAATTTCATAACATACATAGCATCATCCCGTGCTACTTAATCCATAACACCATATAGTATCCATACTTAGCTTCTAATCCATAACTTATACTATCATCACATATCTTACTTGTACTACACTTTCATGCGTAAACACTACGTTGACCATTGTAGGGCCATCAGAGACATAAGGAATTCTTAATCATAATCATAAGGTTACATGATCATGACATGATGCATAAAATATGACTTTTCATAAGCATGACGTGATTTTCATAACTTGCATAACATAACATTTTCATAACATGAAGACATAACATTTTCATACTTGGCTATAACACTTTTCATAAGAATAATAACACACGACATACCGATTGATTCCTCATATAGTATATGTACGACATAAAACATCATAAACATATGTACATGTACTAATGGTAACGCGCTATGACGGAGAACCCGTGTCCCAGACCCGACGTTACACTCGACCATAAATGCAATCAGATGGAGATCCCGTGTCCCAGACCAAGTGTTACACTCGGCCTGAACATAATCATATGCCCTTGACACCTATCACCCCGGTACCGATGTCACACTGGCGAACATAACATAACATATCGTGTGTCGATGGAATCAATCGTCTCGCGTTTATTATTCACATACATATGAACTTTTAAACATGAAATGCGATAAAATCACTTTTCAAACTTTCATTTCATGTAACATGAGACTCGATCAAATGAGGGTATCTCGGCCATACTACAACTAATATAATTACTTACTTACATACAGTCTACTTTTCATAACTCTAAGGAATATCATAACCATACTTTCTTAATATCTAAACTACATAATTCATAACTTATGTGCATAGAACATATAATTCCTAATTACTATAATATATCATCTAGGAATTTTATAACTTAACATACCCATCATACATATATACATGTGTATAAATGTGATAAAGTCATTTTATCATTAAGGGCCTAATGGCCAAGTATATGTATATGTATGTATACTTGTAAAACAATTTATATGCTTTACATATATATATATATATCTAAGATATTCTAAGTAACCCTTTTTCGTATCTTAACATATATATTATACTTGTATGTGTACATAATACATATAAAAGTTATTTTTAACCTCCAAAAAGGCTCATGGCCGAAAAATATATATAGATTATATAGATGTACATAATTATTTTGTGATATATTATATCATATCTAAAATTTATCTTTTTCCAACATATATATTTTACATATATACATATGTATACCATCTACTAAAATGATTTATCATGAAAGGGGTCTAGTGGCCGAAATAGGTTATGTATATACATATATATAATCATTTTATAATATGTTATAAAGATCCAAATTTACTCATTTTCATATCTTAACATATACATGTGTATATAAATATTTTTAAATCATATTTTTAATATTAAAAATCTTATGGCCGAAAATGTATTCATATACATATAGATATATATATATATATATGTATGTATATGTATTCAAAACTTACTCGTTTTACTATAGTAACATATTTATAATAATTTTCTTATGATATATTACATAATATCCAAAGCTTATTTATTTTCATATCATCATCATCATCATCCTGACCCAGTATATCCCAACGACAGCAAAAGCTATCGTTAGGGTCTGGGAGGGTAAGTGGTAGGCAGACAATACCTCTATTCCAAGGGATAGAGAGTCTGCTTCCAGTGAGACCCCCGGCTCTATATTTATTTTCATATCCTAACATATATATCATATATATACACATATGTGTCCAACATAATAAAGCCATTTATATCATAAAATGACATAAGGCCCGAAAATAGCTAATGCATATACCTATATATAATCATTTATTAGCATATTGTATATATCCATAAGATATAAAATACTCATTTTTTTATTATCTACTTTACATTATGGATGTAATATATATATATAGATATATATATATATATTCTAACAAAATACCATTTTTCAATATTTTTCATACACATGCTCATAAATAAAGTAACTACATAATAATGAGGTAAATACATATTTCTATACTTTAAATGTATACATATTTGCTCACCACTTGAATTATGCCATGAAACCCCAAACAAAAACATTATAGCCAAAAATAGCAATATACATACATATAAATATAATCATTTTGTAATATATTTTTTATATCAAAAACTTATTCATTTTCACTTCACGCATTACAGACATAAATTTTCCATATAAATAATAAGTTATTATGTCATTATCCCATACATATATACTACCGTATACATGTAAATACGTATATACACCATACTGTATATATTTACTAAAAGATTATAATTACATAAAAGATTATAATTGTTATAATTATATACCATACATATAGTTACTATACCGTACATATATTTATATGTTCATAAAATTACTAAAATATTATGTCTTTCCAAAATTTATGTTCCAAACCATAACTCATACACTTACACCATATATACATATGTATATATATATGTATAAATGTCCGTATTTATATGTATCTTAAGTATTACAAATAGATCTCTTCAAACATAGATTTTTACATATTCTTGAGAGAAGATCTTGAATATACTACATGATGATCCAACTTTAATAGACACATATATACTAAACATTTGAAAATCCATGTAGGATCTAGGAAGAATACTTTCCTTTACCACTTTCTTACACTTCAAGTGAAGATTTCTTCACTTGATTTAAAAGAAGAATACCTTTTTCTTCCTTCTTGAAGGCCATGTTTTTGACAAAAAATAGAGAGTTAGTGAAAAGTTATGGCAATGGATAAATAGAAGAAAAATAGTTGAACTTAGACAGTGTTCTTTACCTTGCCACCCTTAGTTTTCAAGATCAAAAATTCGGCCATGATGTTAAGTATGAAGGAGGTTGTTGTTGTTAGTGTATTGGAGGTGTGTATGAGATAAAAAGAAGAAAATTACACCTTGTTCCTTACCTTGGTAGTCTCGGCCAAACAAGAAAATAGGGCTTGGAAGACTTTGTTATTTGTTTGAAAGATGAAGGAGATGTTGAACTGTCTTGGATGGATGCAGATGATGACAAGAGAAGAAAAATTCTTCCTTAGTTATGGACGAACTCAAGTCATGAAATAAGAAAAGAGTGTGTTGGAGAACTCGTTTGTTTCTTGGAAGAAAGAGAGGGTTTTGTTGGAAAATAATTATATTGGGGTGTGAATGGAGAAGAAAAAAATTTTCCCTTTAGTCTTCATGGTGTTCTTGGCCATGTATGGATAAGAGGAGAATGAAAGACTTGTTTGGTTCTTAGAGAGGAAAGAGATAAAAATGGAGTTGAAGATGAAGATGTGTGGTGAGTGAAATAGGGAAGGAGAAGGGATTTTCCCCTTTGTCTCTGCCGAGAATAGGGAAGTGGAAGGGAAGAGAAAAATAATTGAGTGTAGTATGTGGGGAGAAGGTGGAAGAAAGTTGAGTGAAGAATAGGTTTGCTTTTTGGGAAGAAAAATCGGATGGGAAAGGGAGAGGGGAAGTAACTTTCGACTGGTAGGGTGGAGAGAAGAAAGAGAGAAAATAGTGAAGGTTTTGGAAGTGTTAGGTGTAAGAGGGTAGGGTGTGAGATGTGAAAGAAAGTGTAAGAAGAAAAGAAAAAAGGGATAGTGACTTGTGAGGGGGTAAGGGCGGCCTATGGTTATTGGGGAGGGTGGGAATTTGTCTTTTATGCTATGTAGGGTAAAGTAGAAGAAAATGTGATAAAAGTGTATATTGGAGTTATCGTATCAGATGTTTTTATTTGGTTTGATTTACATCTACCGACTTAGGGTGCTACCGACTAACTTATTTAAATCATATATTATGTATGGATGGTTCATTATCTAGTTCCGTCAAGTCTCGCTATATCCAATAGCTTATCGTTTGGTTATTTTTCCGAGTGTTTCTAACGCCGATATTTAATGTCGATGTCTTTATTAATCCTAAATAAAATTTAAATTCCATCGAAATTTTATCGACATCGCATTCACGTTCTATTTTTTATTATATTATTGTATTTCCATTGATCCGAAAATTCAGGTTGTAACATTTTTCCTCTCTGATTGTTTTTATGTGCCCTCAATAGTCAATGCATGTCTTAGCTATTGGGCTTGTGACGCATGTTGTGTCAGCAACGACGAGGTGTGCTTCTGCATGTTTGCCGGGTGGTGCCAGCTGTAGTGGCGCTATGCCTCTCTTTGCATCTGGCAGGAGTCTGCTGAGGTATCCAAGCCGAGCTCAAAAGTTTGTTCTAGTAGTAATCTCTTTTTACCTGGATGAACTCCATAGCCAACCTCAATTGCCGAGCTTTCCTGGGAGAAGGTAAAATCTTGCCAAGCTATGAAGAGTTGTATGCCCGACTTGTTTGATTGTGTGCTCAGAAGTTGACTCCATAACATTGACTTGACGGACCTTTGTCATTTTTTACAAGAAAGTTTTTACTCTATCACACAAGTTAATCAAAGTGAAAAAACTTAAACTTCTTATGCATGTAAAATAAATCTGAACTACGAATGAAGTAAATTAAACTAAGCTATGGAAGCGATTAATTAATACTAAATACAGAAAAGCATTAAAATTCTAATTTTAAAGGACTATGCATAAAATAAATTAAAACTAGACGCAGAGGAAA
The DNA here is from genome assembly GCA_036186865.1 of Eustoma russellianum. NCBI lineage: Eukaryota > Viridiplantae > Streptophyta > Magnoliopsida > Gentianales > Gentianaceae > Eustoma > Eustoma russellianum. Next base: position 15,978,416 of record AP025066.1, on the reverse strand, counting down.
TAATCCTAAGAGCATGTATATTAAAAGAAAGTAGAAAGTAAAATACGAAAGCTCAAGACAGAAAATAAATCCTAAACAAATTAGGCTTAGTTCAATCAATCAATCATACACAGTATATCCTAATGATATCGAAAGCTATCGCTAGGGTCTAGGGAGGGTGAACGTCAGACAAACAATACTTCTATCCCAAATGATAGAGAGTTTGTTTCCAGTGAGACCCCCGGCTCAAATTAAACTTAGTTCAGTCGATAAATAAAGCTGACTAAACTAAACAAAAACATAAATAAAGTAAAAAAAAATATAAATGATAATTAAATTAAATGAACTAAATAAAGTAAAGAAAAATCCCTAATAAAGTATTAAAACAGAAAGGAAGAAGATATTTCTTGATTGCAAAAAAAATAACAAAAACAAAGAGAATTCTAAAGCACTACATCAATGCAATAAATAAATAAAACAGTATAAAAGAGAGCAAGAGAAAGGGAGAGAAAAAGAATATAGGGAAAAACACAAACAACTGAAGGAGAAAATAAGAACTTTGAATAACTAAAAAACAAAGCATTTGAAAAATAAAACCACTAAAACTAAAAGACGAAAAATATAAAAAGTAAAAAAACAAATATTTTACTCTTAAAAGTGTTAAAATATTAGCATCTATACTTTTCATATTAAATTAGTTGGTTGTGTTTTGACAATGCATGATTTAAGAAAGTTAATATTTCATTAATTTTATTTATGATCTTTATACCAATGCTGATGTCAGTCATTTTGTTGATTGAAATAAAGTTGGATGCGTCTAGATGGAAAATGTGCATGATTGATTTGGTTATAGAAATTTTTAAAGATTGATTATTTCCTTGATAATATCTTATGCAATATATCATATTAATTACGGAGATTATTGTCTGCTCCTAAAGTGTTCTATGCATGCATAAATTTACATCATAAGTGAACTATTTGTTTATCCCCTTAGACCGATCATCTCCCTTGGAGAGAAGAAAAAATCATATGTAGAAAATATTATCTCTGATTCTGTTGTGCTTGTTTCGTGCTTGATCATTGTGTCAAATTATGGGTTACAAAAAATGTTTTGCTTTGAAAAATAAATGGTGATTCATTGATGAAACTTCACCAACCTAATCCGAACTAGCCTTTGGGAAGGCATAAAGTTTCCAGGAGAGAAAAAGTGAGAGACACAAAGAGGATTCATGCACAATACTAAAGGGATTTCCAGATCCATCTCGAGAGGAGCTCGACGGCACTTTTCAACATGGAGAGGAGTTCGATGACACTTTTCAACATGGAAGTTACAATGGACAAAGAGACGAACTAGAGGAAGTCGTCTTATTTGTTGAGAATTGTGATGAGATTAAACTGAAGAAGAGGAGTGAGGAAGGTGAGTGCAGCAACAGTTTGAATGGGTGAAAGTGCAGAGGTGAGCTGAGGAAGAAGAAGAAGCAACACGCTGGCGGGATGTTTTAAAACTGTGAAATTACTATTTTGTCATCGGCAATTAAAACAGTTGTAGTAGTAATTTGAGGGCATTCTTGTCATTTTAAGTTTTTAATCTTCCTCCATCCAATTCTGTTGTACAAAAGGTAGCACCCTGCTAATGAAAACGGTTATCAAATCAATTGAAGTAGATTTTTTTCCTTTCTTCGATTTCCTTCGTTGTCGTCTTGTTCTTCTTTCAGCGATTGAGCATCTTAACCATCTGTTGTCATTGTTTCTCTTGAATTCTGCACTTGATTTGTAGTTTATTGACATGGTATCAAAGCGAGAGATGCGTTTGGTGCTTTCGCGAATTTGATTTGTTCTATTCCTCTTTTTTTTTGAAACATTCGTAGTTCTTTCGATCCTTATAAGTGTTTTGTATAATCCTTGCGATTGTAATCTCGTAATGGCGTATCATGGAAGTTCCAGTTCTGGATTCAAAGGTGATCAAAATCAAGGAGATACGAGTCTTGTACAGAATGTAGTGTTTTGTACTAGAGGAAATCAGACTCATCAAGTTGAAAATCCTCTGCATAATCCATTCTATTTGCATCCTAATGACAGTCCGGCAATTGTTTTGGACCAACCACCTCTCAATGCGCACAATTAGCATACGATGGAGCAGGACGTTTGAGATGGCGCTGGTTGTGAAGAACAAAGTAGGCTTCAGTGATGGAAGTATAAGGAAGCCTGGAGTCAATGATCCTCAATTTGGCCTATGGAGACAGGTAAACCCCATGGTACAGTCATGGATTATGAATTCTGTTTGTCAGTCTATTTCTCAAAGCATAATGTGATTGGTAGTGCCTTTGACATGTGGAATGATCTGAAATTGAGATATAGTAGCACAGATCCTTTCAGACTGTCTGATCTTCTTGAGACGTTTTATTATGTTAAACAAGATGGAGATAGTGTAAATGAATATTTTACCAGGTTGAAAGTGAAAATTATTTATCTCTGATTTTACCAGGTTGTAAGAAGAAGACATTTGAACACGTCAAGGCAATAGATTTGTTCATGTTCAACGCAAATTGTTTATCTCTGATTGAGCCTCAAAGAAAGGTGAAAATGGAGATATAGAAAGGCAGAAGTATTTGAAAGGATCATTTATTTGTATTGCATTCAATTCTTTCTTTTGTTTCCCCTCTCATTTTGTTGTGATTCAACATGACTCTTTTTGGGAGAAATTAGTAAAGAAGTTACATTTGATTGTTTTATCCATTGAATCAAAATCAAAATACATGCGCTTAAAAAGATGAAAAAAAACAAATAGAATAAGAACGAGAGAGTAAGTCTTACACTCGCTTTATCCTTGCAGGGTTATTACACTGGTAGTTAGATAGTAAAAAATGGAAATAAGATTGCAAAAAAACTCAAGAAAAGTAAAAAATGCAAAACCAACAAGAAAATCAAAGGCCGTTTTTAACTTAAAAGTTAGAATTAGTGTTAGGGAGTTGTCACATGTAGGAACATAAAGAGCGATAAAGTAATATATACAATGAAATCGATGTAGTTCAATAAATTACTTATAAATATATATATATATGTGTGTGTGTGTGTGTGTAAAGATAGAAAACAGGTCGTGTTTTGTGTTTTATGTTTTTTGTGTTTCGGGTATCAAAATACCAAACTCATACCTTATCCGTTTGCTTTGCATATACAGAAGTAGATACCCAAATCTGTACATGTCAGGTTTCGTATCGCGTATCAGGTATACCCATAAACTTGACAAATACAAATATTTCAAGTCGTGTATGAGTCAATTTCATGTATTTTTAGGCATTTTCAGGTTTCATGGAAAGTCAGACGACAAAAGAAGAGAGGAGAGAGGAGTATCTCTTGCGAGGGGGATGAGGACGAGGACGACGGCGGCGGCAGCGTGTCGTTAACGGAAGACCTCCAGACAAATTTCATTTTAAAATTTAGAGAATAAAAGTCCAATCATAACTTCAAATTATCTCCATCTCTACAATGTCCTCTTCTGTTTGGAGTAAATTTCTGTATGTCATTCGATTTCAACAACTTTGTCGGAACGGAACCAAGACCGCTTGCTTGCTGGCTTTCGCTTAAGTGAGAAGTGAGAACTAAGAAAAGTGAAGAGTGAGTGAAGATAGGATAAAATGGAGAAGGATGGGTAAGGGGCGGCAAAGAACAATTGCAGAAGGTAAGAAGGAAGAGAATGGAAAATTGGGAATCACGGATTAGGTTTATAGGTTTTAAGAGTTTCTTTCTTTATTTTATAATTTTTAGTTTACTAATTAATAATTTATATTTAAAATATATTTAAAAAATCAGGTATCACAGGTATAAATAGGTGACCCGCGGGTGTATCTGGACACGACCCGTTCTTATTGTGTAAGTTTCATGTCTTACCTTATTTGTACACGAGACCCGCCAAGACTATACTCATACTCGCCAGGAACGTGTCAGGTTCAGATAGTGTTTTCGTGTGGTGTCTGAGATAGCCACCCTATATATATAAGTTAATGACATTATCAATATAAAGAACAAACCTTTTTGTAACCTCTAATATTACCGATGCCACCTCGAAAACTATTCGAGTTAACCAACATGGTTGGCGTAGTGGTTCAGCACCTCATCCCTTAAGCATGTGGTTGGGGGTTCGATTCCCACTCATGTGAATGGAGCAAATCATTTGGCCAGTCCCCTACTACCTAGTATGCTGACCGCAAGGACGGAAGATTAGTCTTCTGACTTTCGGCTAGAGGGATACCTCGGACAACCCAAAAAAACTATTCGAGTTGAGTTTTGGAACTCCTATAAGACTTTGTACGAACCTTGCGTGTCTTCAATGGTTCTTGTAGAAAACAAATATGTCCTTTCGAAAAGATTGATTGATTTGAAGATGCGAAACTTCAATGATGAAGCCTCCTTGATTAGGGTTAGGATCCCCTCACTCCAAATTCCTCATTCAATGCGTCACCGCACGGCACGTGTCAGCAGGGGTGGATGGTGAGGCTAGATGCGGGTCACCCTCATCTAACCTCACTACTTATCCCCTGCTGCCATGTGTCGTGCAGTGACGCGTGGGGTGAGGGAAAAGTGGGAACTCTTGTGTAAGAATGAAAGTCTCTTGAACATGAAACCATTTTTTTGTTGATGACATAAATATGACAGACATTGAAATTTTCCACAGTTTTTTCATTCTTTAATTTTCATAAAACGAGACATATTCTATGTCTTTCTAACATATAGGTATGATTACGTACGATATTTCGCCATAGACAGGAGCCTCTAAGATAATAAGGTAATATTGTTGTTGTTTTTTGGGTTAAAATGCTAATATTAACGAGAGAAATCAAGGCATCAAGGGGATGAGTCCCATACAATAGCCCTACTTGTAGGTGCACATGCCGACCTACATGTTGTATTTAGTAATGTATAGCAATTTTAAAACATATGAGCATCGCCTATGTATAAAATATGTGGGTAGAGCGTATACATCACTCTATATACATGAGTGCATATTCTATGTGTTACATCCCTAGATACAAATGCTTCTCCTTCAAAAATGTATCTGCTGTGTCCTTGCCAGATAAAATATACCATCGCAACCAAGACAATTTTTGCTGCCTTGGCTTTCAGTGCGTTTTCTTATAGTCTTCTCAATCCCAGGCTAGTATCCTGTTTATAGAGTGAAATCTCCGTGGAAGTGCCAGCCATGATGAGATAGTAAGCCAAATTTGTTTGGTAGCTGAGCAAGGGAAGAAAAGGTGCTGCAGCGTCTCCTGTTCAGCCGAGCAGAGGTGACATTCTCTGTGTCCTAGATAAACCAGACGATCCTTAATGGGTAGCTTGTTCAGCCCAGCAAGCTAGAGTGTGAAGGAGTGTTTATGGGTAATTGCTGAGTCCCAGACAATCTTGTTCCAGCTGACCTTACTGTCCTTTTCTCTGAAATGGTCATACGTCAAACAAGGTTTGAGAGCATCTTCCACTGTCCATGAGGTGATTGTCTTTGCTGCCGAACTGCAGGAGCCTTCCTTAGCCAACAACTGATCTCGGATCTCCATAAGTATCTTTAGGAGGGCTGAGTCCAAGCTACGTCCGACCTTGACCATAACATGCCTTATAGTCTATACATATGGTTCATATACTGCATCCAGAGTGTGTCTTTATTGTGGTGCAGATCCCACAGGTGCTTGGATAGCAGTACTAGATTCCACGCCTTTAGTTGGATAACTTTTAGCCCCCCTTCTTCTTTAGGTAGGCTGACTTGAGACTAGGCAACCCATGACTTTTTGGAGCCCAGTGAGGAACTCCCCCACAGAAAATGCAGACAAATCATGTCAGAATCCTAACTTTAGCTGGAATAGGTAACACACTCAGTCAGAAACAGTTCACTCCCTGCAGAACTGACCTGATTAGTTGTAGTCTGCCAGCGTATGAGAGACTTGATGCATTCCATAGTCCTACCTTGTCCATCAGTTTTTTGATGAAAGGTGCGTAATGTGAGCTCTGCAGCTTCCGGCCTGCTATAGAGATGCCTAAATATCTCAAAGGCATGGATCCTTCTGAGAACCCTGTGCTGACCTGCAACCAGCTAGTTGCTCCACCAATGCCAGCGTGAAAGAACTAGGATTTTGTTAGATTTGCTCTGAGCCCAGAACAGTTGCCAAAGTTGACCAGTGCATTCATAATTTTCTTTACCGAGCTGACATCACCTATGGAAAATAGAATAAGATCATCCGCAAAGCAAAGATGAGTTATTTTCTGCTCAACACAGTCGCATGGTAGTGAAACTCCTTACCCTGACGCAGTCCATGTGGCAGTCTTGATAGATATTCTATACCAATTACGAATAGGAAGGGGGAGATAGGGTTCCCTTGCCTCAAGCCACATCTGCCTTGGAAGAACCCATAAGGCCTACCATTAAGATAAACAGAGTAGCTGGTAGTGCTCACACACTCCATGATCCAGCCCGTGAAGATAGAGGGAAATCCAAATCCATTAAGCATTTCTTTGAGAAAGGACTAATTGATGGAGTCAAATGCTTTCTTGATGTCCACCTTAAGCATGCATTTCGGAGTTGTCCTTTTTCTCCCATAGTCTCTGACTAGCTCTTGAACTAAGAAGACATTTTCCATCATGGATCTGCCTTTGAGAAACTCAGCCTGAGTAGCATCCATGAGGAGGCCCATAATTGACGTCATTCGCGTTACAAGAATCTTGGAGATTACCTTGTAGATCACGTTATAGCACGAGATTGGACAATAATCCTCTACTCTGGTGACATGAGTAGCCTTGAGGACCAGAGCAATAGTAGCATGATTGACCTATTTAAGCAATAGTCCATTCCTGAAGAACTCCTGCACTGAGAAATCAGGTCGTCCTCTACTATCTTCCAAGCTTTGATGAAGAACTGGAGGAGTAGCCATAAGGACAAGGGGCTTTGTGCTTCCCAATTGAGTGCAGAGCCGCTTTGATCTTGGCTTCCTGTACTGGTATTGTTAGTGAGTCAGCTTGCTGCTCAGATAGCGTTGGCCCACTATTCAGGACTTCTGGTCTGGTGGAATGGACTGGCTGAGCTGAGCGAAGCAGGCTGGTGTAGTAGGATACAAACTGCTGAGCTGCTTGTTTAGTACATGAAGACATAGTGCCATCGCCCAAATGGACTCCAGTGATACTATTCATTGCCTTGTTTTTTTAACTATGGAGTGGAAGAATTTTGTATTCCTGTCACTCAAAATTAAATAATTACCTTTGTCAAGCTGAGTAAAGAATTTCCTCTCAGCGTCCAAAAGGTTGAAGGCTAAGTGCCTTTATTTCTACAGTTTGTCCTTCCAGTCTGGTGTGCCCCATTGTCCTTTGGGTGCTCCTGCATGTGCTCAAGCTCTTCCAATGCCTAGTCAGCTCTACTAGAGATATGTGGGAAAGATTTCTTGTTCAGTTCTCGGAGGGGCCCTTTCAGGGCTTTCAGCTTCTTGTGTATCAGAAACATGGTAGTGACATGGATCCGTTGACTGCGCTAACCAGAGGAAGAAATTCCTCGTGGTCAGCCCACATATTTAAGAATTTGAAGGAACTTTTGACTGCTGGGCTGGAGCTGTCAAGACTGAGCACAGCAAGTGAATGGTCAGAAAGGCATCCAACAGGGTAGAAATGTACCTTAGCCATGAGGCTTGTCTCCATGACTTCATTGTTGGCCATAACTCTGTCTACTCGAGATTTGAAAGTGTTGTTATCCCATGTGTGGAAATAACTGGACGAGCTAAGCTCCATTAAGCCGCTTTGAAGGAAGCAGATGAGCTGGTCCTGAAGTTCGTAATCGTAGTTGCTCTGCCCCCTATTCTCTCTTGTTTACTTAAAATGCAGTTGAAATCACCTAGGACAATCCAATGTTCATTTATTGCTTGGCTCTAGGTGATAATAGTGTTCCATAGTGGTCGCTTATCAACAAGCGTGTTAAATCCATAGACAAATGTGACATGCAATTTCATACCAGTCACCAGAGATGTGATTCTACAGTGCATAGTCTGAGGATTAGTTGAGATGACCTGGACAGCAGCTGAGGAAGAATTCTAGCAAACCAAAGTTTGCTTGCTTGAGAGCTAAAATTATTTACAAACTCCCATCTTACAAACTTTTGCTTAAGCGATAGATACATCTTGTCGTTCAATTTAGTTTCTAATAATCTGATGATATCTATTTTGTGCTTATCAACAAAATTATAGACACCGTTGTGTTTTGGGGGCTTATTGCATCCTCTAATATTCCAAAAACTTATTATCACTGACTTAGGTGTTTGGTCGTACCTTGACCTTGCCTTGAGGTGCCTTGAGCTTTTTCCTCAGTGCAAGCGCCTTTGATTTCGACACCACCTCAGCGAATCCATCCTGGAGAAAAGAGTTGCTTCTCCCCACATGATGATCCACATAGACACTATGTTGCAGACTCTGACGTAGCTCATCTGGGTTGATTTCAGCTAAGCCATTTGTGTCTGCCATTATTTGATCAGAAGTGGGTGGCCGTGCTGAGCTGATGATGGGAGGCCGAGATGAGCTAGAGGACGGTAGAGCTGTTTCCAATGGTGCCTTGGTTGGGACTGGGTTAATGTGTTGCTGGGCTGAGCTGGGCTGCTTTGGTTGAGCTGAGCTGGATACAGGTCTGGAGGGTTTTTTATGTGAGGAATGGGAGCAAGTGTTATGTTATACCCCGTGCCCAAGGGGTACAAAAGAAAATTGAAATAAATAAAGTAACATTAATAATAAAAATAAACTACACAAAATACTAATCCTAATTAGAATAGGAAAAGGATAAGAAAAAGATAAAGCCTAGACACATAAACATACTAGGAGAAGAATAAGAAAAGTAATGGAAAGTTATTAAACATCAAATTCCTAATTACACTAGGATTATACCCTACATCTATATATACACACATATCGCACAAAAATCCCCCTAAACCACCCTTATAAATTCGGCAGCCCCATTCCCCTCCCACCTATATTCGGCCGCCAATAACATAGATCAAGAAGAGCTGCAGCATGCAGTGGCTATGGTAGTACGTAGGAAATTAACAAGGAAAGCTGAGCTTGCAGAGGAAAGTTTGAACTTGATGGATAGAATTTTCTTTGTTAAGGGTGCAAGAATTGCCTTCAGAATATGGGATGTTGCAGGCAATCGAATGTCATTCAATCAAGTTCCCATTGCTTGTAAGGATGCAGTAGCTGTTCTATTTATGTTTGATCTTACCAGTAGGACTACAGTAAAGAGTGTAATTGGGTGGTATAATGAGGCAAGAAGGTGGAATCAGACGCCAGCCATAGGGAGCAAGATGAAGCGATTTTTGTCCGTTTGCAACCCAATTCTTCGTACGTATCGGATAATCGAGGCTAAAGACAAGTACCCTTGCTATATTTGTTATGATTTTCTAACGTTATTATGCTATTTTTATATCAAATTGGATCATGCCTACGTAGTTGTGATTTGCATAAATTGATTTATATACATATATAATTGTTACATCTATGTATCGATTTTGTATATATACGTATAACATTTCCATGAATCTTGGTGTTCTTGATGTATATATGCCGCAACTAGGGAGGAGTACCATGAATATATATGTGTTGTTGCATGATTTAATTGGATTTTTATATGTGTTGTTTCATGCGATCGATTTACGTGTTATTTGGAATTGAATTTGATGAACTTGATGATGTAATGGCCGAAATATATTGTGCTAGCCGTAGGCTGGGTGTGGCAAGGCCGTGACTATGGCTGGCAGGGCCTTGGCAAGGTCGCTGGTCCTGGCTGGCAGGGTCGCGGTAGGGCCTGTGGCAAGGCCTTAGCAAGGTCGCTGGTTCTGGCTGGTAGGGCCGCGGCAAGGCAGCGTACCAGGCTTGCAGAACCGTGGTAAGGCTGCGGCTGGGCACAGGCTGAGTCGTGAGCTCAAGTGTTACATGTAAGTATAAGCGCGTATATACACATGTATGAGCACGGGCATATACGTGAGTGAACTTATACGTGAGCGATAGGTCAGAATTAAATATGAAAGTAAAGTGATAAACAAAGGAATAGAATGGATATTGCATATGGATATCGTAAGGGGTAACAACATATGGGTATCAGAAATGGATATCGCATATGGATGTCATAAGGGATAACTGCATATGGGTATCAGAAAAGGATCTTGCATATGGATGCCTTAACGGGGAACTGCATATGGATATCAGAAATGGATATATGTAGGGATACCATAAGGGGTAATCACATCTGATATCGAAAAACGGAAATGAAAGGAAAATGGAAATGGATATGGATAGAGATATCGTAAGGGATAATCGCCTATGATATGAGAAATGGAAATGAAACATGAAAAATTGAAAATGGAATATGAAATGAAATTGAAGAAAGGATAAATGGTTGTCGAGTCATTGCATTCATTAATTTGAAAAGTTGCATCACGGTTTTGATTGTACAGACTCTTGTGTGTGATGACTAAGTTGCATGTGCTTTACTTGCTTGATTGTTCAAGAAGGGCGAAAAGAGTAAATTTATTTGCAAAGAGAAGCATGCTATTTTATATTATGTTATTTATTTATTTTATCTACTCTTGCTTCTTCGCGTATGATCCCATGGTAAATATATTCAGGTTACTTGTTGGACGATGTATGTCGCTCACCCCCTCTATCAATCAGTTTTGCAGATATACAGGTAAAGGAGTTTGTATACCGTGGAAGATCAAGACTAGAGATTTCGAGATTGGAGATATTCAGATGAGACTTTTGAGGACTTAATTGAGGCAGTTATTTTAATATTCGAGGTTTATGTATATTGGAGACTTAGTGTTTATCTACGTTTGACAAATGTATCGATTTAAATTTGCCTAGGCATTTTATTAATGATGAAGATTATTTAATCGGGGATTTTTAGTTTATGACTTTCACTGACATCGATTTATGTTGTTTTGATGACATGTAATTAAATTATATCGACGACTTATATTCTCCTTAGTGAAATACGGCGGGTGAGCCATTTCGAGTACTAGGACTCGGGATGGGTCGCTGTATGTTATGAGTTGCGGATGAGCTGGTGTGGTAGTGGTCGAGCTGAGCTGGTTTGTGTGCAGCTCGGCCCCAGTGCGGTTTGCAGTTTTTTGGGGCCCATGTTGTTTATGAGAGTTTGCATTGTGGCCGAGTCTGTATGCAGTCTCTGCAGAACACCGACATTCTCTCGTATTCCATCTTCTGTACTACAGTGGTGCCATTTGAGAGCACCAGCTCCATCAAATTTAGCAATTCTTTGCTGCGATCGATTTCGACTAGGGCGCGAGCGTAGATCCAAGTGCTTCTGTTGGCAGCCAGCTGGTCGGCGTACAACGGTGTGCCGAGCTGCAAATAAATGCCCGAAAGCACCTGATCTACCCAGAGCGTCACAGGGAGGTTAGGAAATTTTACCCAGACTGGGGCTTGCACCATTTCCATAGCTCCAACTACGAAGAATTTGGACATTTTCTTGAAGACGAGTGACCTGCCACATGCAAAATATGACTTCTTGTTGTTGTCGTCCTTAAGTCATGTAGTTTGTCATTTCACTATGGTCCACGGTTGAAGTGTTACATGTATCATAACTTAGTCAAACCCAACCACATAAATTTTCTAAAATATCGATTGTAGCACCCTAACACAACCTTAGGTAATTAGGCCCAAGTGAATTTTATGTGATAGATACCAGACAGACGCACATCTAACTTTATTATGAATTCTCTACGATTAAATCCTTAAGCTCTTCAACTTTAGTTCTCATAATCTTTGCTCTAATCCCGCCCTCATCAAGTCTTTACGGTTCTTCTAGATTAGGTTAGTATAGACATGTATTGTTGACATCAATTGTTATCACGCACTCTAAGAAGGTTTACTTTAAGATGATGATGATATACTAAGACATGAATATACACACACAGAGATATATATATATATATACATATATATACACACATACATATACATATACAAATATAATAGAAAATATTTCAAATGTACCAAAAGATTTTTTCATAGTTTATGCAGTTCAACATAGACATTCATAAGAGGCATAGGCGTCGGCCTTGGTAATGCCTTCAATATGGAAGGTTCCTTGGCTTAGGGATTTGATTTTTCAATCCTGGTTTTGAATTATAATTACAGAGGGGTTAATATACAATTCATATACATATCTTTGGGATGGAGTTATTATTTGTTTGTTTCTCATCTTCTCCAGACTTTAGCGATAGCTTTTGTTGTCGTTGTGATATACTGGATGTGATTGTTGTTGTTGTATAAAAATTTTTTAGCATGCAGGAGTATGATTTCTTGGAAAAAACACAAAGCTTGTAAGCTCTGTAAATGTCTGTAAAGTTGATTGAAGAAAAGTTTATGGTGAATGCAAGCATAAACTATGAAGTCAAAACTTGGGAGCCAAGCTAGAATCCAATCATGTAGTGCATGTCCAACTTTTGATGTGAAAGTGATGTACAACCATGATCAAGTTGATTACCCTGCCAGACCTTGTCCTTTTATATTGGGTTGAAATAATGGTCATGGGCTAGCTAATCCAAATGTTGATGGATGTTTAAATTCTGTTGTCAGTTTTTAATACAAAAGTAGGTTTGAGTTCAAACATTTTGTGGATGATTCCAAGTCTGAGCCTCTTACATAAGATCTTTAAGTTTTTTCCTTAATGCCTAGGCCTTCGATTTTGAGATAACCTCCGTGAAGCCATCCTGGAGCAGGGAGTTAATTCTTTCAACATGGTGCTCCAGGTAAACATTCATCTGTGCGGTCTGAGCTGGGTTGGCCGAGCTGACCTTAGTCTGGGACGAGGTGCCTTCCTATATTTGTACAAAACCGTGTTGAGGTATAGCAAGGCCCATTTCTGGGTTGGGCTGTGGTGGGCTGCTGGGCCGAGGTGGTGAGTGGGCGAGCTGCGCTGTGGGTTGGTTGAGGGGGGATGGGGGTTGGCGTTGTGCTGTGGCTGGCCATTGTGCGTTGCTGTGGCCTTTTGTAGCTGAGCTGAGATGGGTTGTTGAGATCGGGCTGAGTTGTGCCTGGGTCGGTTGGGTTTTCTTGTGGGGGGATGGAGGGGAATAGTGTTAAGTGTGATGGCTGAGCTGAACTAGATTATTTGGAGGTCAGTAGAGGTAGGATTTGTCGACGTATGCTGGGCAGACTTTTTATGGGAGGCTACGCTGTGTCCGAGCTGCATGCTGTCTCTGCAGAACATTGACAACCTTTCATACTCCACTTTCTAAACAATTGTGGTGTCATTCGATAGCACCAACTCTACCAAGCTCAACAGCTTCTTGCTAAGATCTACTTCAACAAGCGCATGAGCAAAGTTCCAAGTGCTCTTTTTTGCTATGAGTTGGTTTGTATACAGCGGCATGCCGATCTAGGAACAAATACCAGAGAGGACCTGGACCACCCAGAGCGTGACTGGTACGCTGAGAAATTTTACTCAGGCTGGGACTTGTGCCATTTCAGTTGCTCTAAATGTGAAAAATCTAGGCATTTTCTTGAGGATAAGAGACCTCCCATGCACAAAGTATGGCCCTGCACAGAGAACCTCCTCCATCTCATTAGCTGACTCAAATTTGAAAATAATCCCTCTTTTGAGAAATATATTTGGATAATTTTCAAAGTCATGATTTTAAGTGTTCAATCCTTAAATAATGTCATACACGGTGTTATAAATGATAAAAATGAATAAGTGAAGAAAATGACGTCGATCTCTCAGGCTAATGCACTTCGATCTGTCAATGTACATCGATCCTTCACATCGATCGATCCATGTAAAACAGAGAAAAATCAAGACCTTAATGTGAGACATCGATCTCTAAACAGAGATACATCGATCCCTCAAATCGTTCAATCGATGTAGGTCAGAGACAAAATTTAAACCTCACTATGAGACATCGATCTCTCAAGCAGAGACACTTCGATCGATCGATATCTAGGGTTTTTTAGAAATTTTTTTCTAAAATGTGATAAAATGGTTTTTTCCATTTTCACATGCTTCATGTATATTTATCATGTTGTTATTATGGGTTTTTGATGAATATAATAATGTCTTGTGACTAATGTGTCCTGGAAATTTCTATAACTAATCAAAAAGCGCAAAAGTGGTATTTTAAGTTCTCGTAGGCACTTGACATGGTGTAAAATGATACAAGGACTTTACTATTTCTTATTCATCACTATGAAGGTGTTTTCATATCTATTTCTAACCATCGGGGTCATTTTTGGAGTTTTCTCTCACCAGGAGCATTTCGGTCATTTTACCCCTAATGGCAGTTTTGTCATATTACTCAAAGAAATCTCTTAAGTATCTTATTATCTTCGTTATAGAGTTCATTTATGGTATTCTTGGAGATTATTTGATGGTTTTCTATTCTATTCACTTATTTTATGGTATTATCGTCAGTAACAAGATATGTGACGGTATTCAATGTGGCATTCTATTTTTTATTGAAAACCTTCTTATATATGTTATTGGAGATTCTTATTCATCATCTTGCAGAGATTTTAGTGAAGTTATTATTTCAAAATTCATCACAACATACAAAGGAGAAAAAGTGGGAATTTTGATATTATATGTTGACATAATCTTGTCAACTCTTTGTATTATTTTCTCCTCAAAAAATTCTGAAGTTGTACATATATTATTACCTCCAAAACGTCCCTATACAGGTGCAGATGATTTTTTATCCATTTTATGACATGTGTACAAGTGGACCAATCATATACAAGCTAGTTTTCAAAAGTTGCCAACTTGGAAATTTCATTTGAATGGCAACGGCTATATGGTTGAGAATGGGGGCTGATTTGTTGAAAGTTTGAAACCACTCACATATCCTATTCTTGTGCCAAGAGGTTGAGGTAATCTATGTGGAATATGCCTTCCATATTATCTTCATTTTGCAACAATTTCCATGTCACTTTTCAAGACAAAATTTCGGCCAAGTTGAGGTTCCAAGGTAGACCAATTATGTTGCTTGATATTGCCAAGTGAACAAGGTGCTTATATGGCCAACCAATGATTTGAAGACAACTAAGAGTTGATGATGAAGATGTTGACACATAGGAGTTCTTATCTTCAAGGCCTATTTCACAGAGTTTATAGGAGGCAAGGTGAAGAAGAGAAGACACACACTTGAAAGCAAAAGCCAAAGAATTTTCTTGCTATTCTCTTCTCTTGTTATTGATTCATTCTTTGTGTAGCAAAGGTGTTTCATTTCTAGTTGTTGTCTAGCTACACTATACATACCTGTTGAGTCTTACTTTGTAAGATTGGTTAGCCAATTCTATAAGTCAACATCAATAGGTGGTTCAGGTGTTGCAACCATAGTTGCATAGAGGTGATCATCCAAGTCTTGAATAAGGGTTGGTGTGTAACCAAAATATCAAGCTAGGTTCTTATTGTATTGTTGTTCATTCCATTGTAAAATCCAAGGAAATGTGTTCCTTGGAACTGGAGTATGTCATAATGACCAAACCAGAATAAATCATTGGTGTTCTTGTCTTCTTTCATTTTTTACTGTTTTCTGTCTGTTTTCACTGATGTTTTCACCCAAATTCACAAGTCTTGAAAAAATAGCAAAACATTTTCAAAATTTGTGATTTTTGGTGGAGTTATACTTCTAACTGTTAGCTTTCATTTTCAACAAGAATCACTTGATTTGAGCAAAGGAAAGTTAGCCTTTCAGTCTTTGAAAGATAACTGCTCTATTCTGGCTGCAATCTGACCAGTTTTAAGGAAACTTGCATTATGATTTAATCAAGGATAGTTTCAGGCCAGGACATTTTTGAAACTTAAACTAGACATATTAAGTTGTGTTTTTACATAAAGGTCAACCTTTTTTCTGAGTAATCAAAGAGATACACGTCTGCAAAGTTCAGCGTCATTCTGTCCAATTCAGTACAGATTGACCATCTGAAACTTTTTATTTGTTTGAAGGAGCAAACGATCTTATTTTTATCTCATTTGTGGGTAAAGTATAGTCAAGACATTGAAGTTTATTTCTGAAAAAGTTCATAATTTTTGGAGTTGTGTACACTGAATTTTGAATTTTTCAAAAATGGGTACTGAATCTGAATAGCTCTCACATTCTGTTTTCAAAGGGGATTTTAATTCAAGGGTCTGCTAACCACTATTCATCTCCTCTCTAGTGGTGTTTATTGCAGGTGTGATGGTCCAACAATTGGTATCAGAGCCAAGCCAACACCACTCTAAGAAGCAAGCGCCAACACCATACGAAGAAGACAAGACATATAAGAAAGAATTTATTGTAGCATGCACATCTTAATTCTAAGGTACAAAAAATGGCCATTGTTTCACACAAAGGTGAGTTGGAAGGTATGTCTACTCAACGCCCTCCTCTTTCCGACGGTAATAATTTTGTATATTGGAAACTTAGGATGAGGCTATTCTTAATGGCTATAGACATCGATTTATGATCTATAGTTGAAGATGAGCCATACATAACTATGAAAATTGTACAAGTTAGTGGAGTCACACAAGAAGTTGAAAAATAAAAAAGTGAATGGTTAACTGAAGATAAAAAGAAAATGTCCGTGAATGCCAAAGCTATGCAATTACTTCTAAACGGACTAACGACTTCTGAAGCAGGTTATGTTTCAAATTGCACTGGTGCACACAGCATGTGGAAATCTCGAGAGTTAAAATATGAAGGAACTAGTGGCATAAGTGAATCTTTCAGTTGGTTGCCGAACGAATCCATAACATCTATAGATTTGAGAATTACTAACATCTTCAATGCACTTGAAGCTTTAGGTAAATTATCTACCAACAACGAAAAGGTTCAAAAGGTGCTGCGAAGCCTTCTCGCTGAATGGGATCCAAAGGTGACAGCAATTGAGGAGACAAAGTCAATCACAAAAATAGATGAATTTATCGGTTCAATTAGAGTATACGAGGTAAAACTGAAACAACGAAAGTCCGAGTCATCTAAATCATCCGGTAAGTCTATTGCTTTCAAATCAACTGAATCACATATGAATAATAATGAAAATAATAGTGATAGTGAATTAGATGATGATTTAATATTAATAGCTTGAAAACTTAGGAAATTTTTCAAACGGCCTAATAGAAATAGAAAACAATATTCTTCTTCCTCTTCTCAACTTAGGAGAAATAATTCTAATAAAAATAATGACAAATGGTATAATAAAGAATTAAAATGCTATGAATGTGGGCAAAAATGACATATCTCTTATGATTGTCCAACAAAGAAAAACAATAAAAATAATAATAATAAGCAAAGCAAGGAGGCACAGAGATCCAAGGCAAAAAAGCCCAAGGCAAGGAAAGGAAAAAGGACAATGACGGCTAGCACATGGAGCGACTCCTCCAACTCAGAACCTAAGCAGCCCGAAATTGAAGAAGCTCAAGTTTGCTTCGTATCCTGCAAGGTATTTTCTTCTTCTGATGTAGATTCTGATAATGAAATGTCTTTCGATGACATGTATGAAGAATTTTTAAAGATGCATGCTTACTGTAAAAGGCTATCTAAAGAAAAGAAGAAACTAATTGAAGGAAATGACAAGTTGAAGACGTCCAACTTGGAATTTTCCAATCAATTAAAATCTTTCAAACAAGAGTCTACTAATACTCTTGATTCTTTAGATATTAAAATTGAATCATATATGAAAAATGAATAAACATTAAAAACCAAAAATAGCATTCTAAAAACTAAGATAGATAGTTATGAAAATGAAATATCACAACTTAAAACATCAAAACTATACTTAGAAAAGATGTTATAACAATTTAAATCAGCCGCAAACATGCTAGACACACTTATATCTTCACAAAAATATGGAAATAATAAATCAAGGTTAGGATATAAAGAAAAAAATGTCAAAGTAGAGAAAAATACTAAGTTTGTTTCATCAAGTACTAAACAATCTTATAAGGAAACTAAAATAAATTCAATTTTGCATGCTACTCATTTTTCTACTCATTCCAAGATGCAACACGTACCTACAAAAGAAACTAAGAAAAATTTTGCATCTAGAATACATAAAAATTATGCCTGTACGTATCAAATATGTCTAGGCAAAATAAAACAAAACCAACTTATTATAATACATATATACATAATCATAGGCAATTATCTTATTTTTCTTATAGGAATACATATGACCATACATACATAGCACCATATAAGAAACAAAATCATATGCCTTACATTGACTATCAAAGTCGGCCAAAATATAATGCATATAAACGAAGATATAACATGTATGACAATGTATCGTCTTTTAAATGGAATGGCCAAGTACATGTTAATCTTTTGTATTCAACTTATAATAATGCTAGATATGTGCCTAGAAGGTACATCCAAATTTGGATACCTAAAGGGTATATAAACAAGGATGATGTCCCTAACATTTAAGGATCCAAGTAAAGGGTAACTAAAACTTTGTCTCCATTATAGATAAATTGCATAGAAGGCGAAAAGGAGATAAAACCGAAGTAAACACAAAATAGTTTTTAGACAGCAGGTGATCGAGACACATGACGGGCAACCCCAAACTATTCACCGAGCTAGAACAAGCGGAGAATGGAGGAAAGGTAACTTTCGGTGACAACAACCAAGTCAGGGTTGTTGGAAAAAGGACAGTTGGGGACCCTAACACATTTCAAATATGAAATGTGTTGTTAGTAAGTAATCGTATTTTACAACTTATAGATTCCGGTTATCATGTTTCTTTTCTCTCTAATTGTTGTGATATAATAAATGAAAGTGGAGAAATTATGCTAAAAGGAACTATGGATGGTAATATTTACACCCTATTGTTAAATAACATGATAGATGCTAGGATTAAGTGTTTAGTATAACATGACATAGATGTAAATTTATGGCATAGGCGATTAGGCCATATAGGGATTTCAACCATAGAAAAGTTATCTAAGAAGAACCTAATTAGAGGTATGCCTAAGTTAGACTAAGATAATTTTCAACTATGTGAAACATGTATAAAAGGAAAACATGTAAAAGAAACTTTAAAATCAAAACATGAAGTGACTACTAGTCACGTACTAGAATTGCTTCACTTATACTTATTTGGTCCGAGTAGGACAAGAAGTCTAGGTGGACACTACTATGTATGTATCATAGTAGATGATTACTCATGATACACATGGACATTGTTCTTAACACACAAGTACGATGCTCCATTGGCAATTGAAAATCTTATTAAGCAACTCGAAAATCTTTACGGAGAAAATGTTAAAAGAACTAGAAGCGATAGAGGTGGAGAATTTAAAATAAAGATATAATCAAGTTTTGTGAATTACATGGTATAATACATGAATTCTCACCACCTAAAACACCACAACTCCTTGAAGTTGTTGAACGCAAAAATAGAATAATCCAAGAAACAGCTAGGACTATGTTATGTGAAAACAAAGTACCTAGATACTTATGGACTGAAGCTGGTAAAGTTGTGCTTGTTATATAGTAAATAGGCTTTCTATTAGAAAGAAATTAAATAAAACACCTTACGAATTATTAAACAATAGACATGTTGTACCCAACGAAAATTGTACTGTGTATGAGACTCGTATGAAGTGATTTAATTAAATGTTGGATATGCCAAGTGCATTTTATTAAGTTTACTATTACTTCTTCAATTAAATTTCCTAAAGTGAATACTATAAGAAATGGTATAATCATATAGGTATGTCTCCAGCAAAATGACAATTATACCCTTCCCATTTTTTAAGAAAATCCGGCCTACTTGGAGTCTTGGAGACTCTAGAATATTTTAAATTCTTAAAAGCTAACTAACTTTTAGTAGCCTCTTAAAGTAAGCCTAAAAGCTTACACATGGAATTGAATGGTCTACTAATTGTGTTTCAAGAATTTAAGAAAAAGTTCCCTCCTTCTTCCCTCTTCAACTGCCGGATAAAGGCATGGATAAGGCATCCATGAGATTTCTTTTTATTTAAATGCCTCAACTAATCCCTTTATTTTTATTCAAAAATGTCTTACACATGAAGAAAAAGTAAGATGTTATTCCAAGACTTAAGATTCTTTCCCCTTTCTACCTTGAGGCCATTGGATGCAAAACAATGGGGGATCATGAGATCACCTTTACTATTAACATCTCAATTAACTATCTAGTTTTCATTTACTACTACTTCCGAAAGCAACTAAAGAATAAAGAAACCTAAAGCTACTCCCACCGCTGGATTACCCATGACTAACCCATGGTAACTCCTCAACAACCTTAGTTAATTTCTAAATCATCCTAAAAAGTAACTCAAGGAGGAATTGGGATAACGAAACTAAGGAGTAATTGAGCCTAAAACTACCTACAACCACCGGGTATCCCTACTAGGGTTAAGCCAAGAAGACTCCATCAATAACCTTAGTTACTTTTTCTTAAACCTTCCCCAAAAAGTAACTCATGTAGTAATTGTGGTTAAGCATTAAGTGATCCTCATGATGGTGTCCCTGCAAAGAAGAAACATCTCTTCTTCTCCTTCCTTAAACCGCCGGCCAACCCCCTCTTGGATTACAAGAAAACATTTTCAAGAATACCCTAGAAGCATCCTCTCAACCCTACCTCACAATACACTCAAAGATTTCCCCTAGACAACCACTAAAGACCCTTGCACACTTAGACTAATTTTCCACCACCTTCATTCGGCTAGCATTGGATTAGGGAGATCCAAGGCCATTTTCAAGATCCAAGTTTCATCTAGGTAAGTTATATCCTAGATTCTAAAGTAGATTTCATTTTCTTCAAAATGTAAATCTTACATTTTGGTTGTTTTCTTGCCAAAAAACCGTGACCTTCAATGGTCATTAGGTGGAGATTTTTCAAGCTACTAAGATGAGCTAACATCTTGGTGGGTTGAATTTATTTCAATCTCCATTTAAGCTCCATTTTGGTAAGAGAATCATATCCTCAATTTAGTTGTTTCTTTATTCAAAATAGTAGCTAATGTTCATCTCTCTCCCCTCCCCAAAATCTTGTGCTATGTGTTGAAGTTGGAGGAAAACTTCAATCCTTTTCAACCGAGGCTCAAGCTAAGGGAAGTTTCTAGCTCAAAGAGGCAAGTACACTCTAAGAAACCTTGACTTATTTGTGAAGTGTATGCTTGAATCACTAACCTCTCTAAGATGTGAATCTTAGTTGAATATTCTAAGTACTATGCATGAGAACTTAGTGATTTTAAGAACAAGGGTTGTCATGATTGTATGATTTACTACATGGATGTGTTTGTGCTTAAACTTAAATATGACATGAGACCTACTATGCACAACATACGGGCTGTGTGGTGACTATATGATCAATGAAATTAGTATTATTGAAAATAGACTTTATGAGGGGTGAAATGGGTGAAAATGGCGTGTGCTATGTATAAAATAGCAAGGCTGTTTTGACATGACATATGTGTAATCTAAAGATTATTATTAAACTGGAAATGATTATGTCAAAATAGGTATTTAGTGGTTAGTAAGCCATTTTAGAGAAATAAGGTTATTTGGAAAGTAATGGACAAGAAAAAGTGATAAAAGGTAAATCTACTGGAGTTAGACAGTTTTAAGTGGCGTATTATATGGCCTGAAAATGAACATTAGGAACGTGCAATTTAGCTAACTTTTGGCAGGATGGTAGCCTTATATGTTTAGTAAAATTGAGAGGTGGAATTTTGGCAAAAGGACTTGTGGTTTGCCCTTAATACATTTTTTAGTAGGAGTAGGTCACTGCAGTTCTCGTATATACCTTGACTTAGAAAGAACATTATTTGACCCCCTTAAGTATATTGGATTGCCTTGAAATTTTTACAGTACTTACCTAAGATATAGATGAGTATGTTCATGTGAAGAATTGTCTTGAAATTACTGTTTTTATGGGGTAACAATTAAGGGGAAGTCACGGTACAAAATCCGGAAAACAAGGCCACATGGTATAGTGTTTGTTGAGGCCTTACTCTTATTTAATTGGACTTATATGTGATGTTGGGCCTTTAAATATTACTTCTCAGTGTATTGGCTATGTTTCCAGGTTTTAATCTTAATTGGATAAGGCCTTACGGCCAATTAAACTGAGGTAAGAACGGGTACAACACTGCTGGACTCAGCAGTACCCTTTTTAGTAAGTTAATGATTTGATGGTTTTATCTACCTCATAATGCTACGGAATTTTTTGACATGTAGATAAGACTCCAATATGCATATGTGCGGCATAAGTTTATGAAAATAGGCCCTAAATTGATGGTTTGGTAGCCGCATGAACAGAGTGCTAATGCTGGAATATTTTCCAGCTTAAGGGACAAGTCCGTATATGTGTTGTGTGATGTATTTAGTCATGAATTGCATGTTGCACATCATGCATTTGTCCCAATTTACACGATTCATGAGACTGATTTTTATTTCAAAGAAATTAAGAAAAGATCTTGTTGAAAGAAAGATTTCAGTTTTTGAAAGAACGACTCGTATTGGTACCATTAATTCCTTGCCAGCACAACTTGTTCCAGATCCGGGGTTAATTGATCTGATGATGATTATGATCGTCCAGGCCCAGAGAGAATAGACCTGATGATGACGATTATGACCGTTCAGGTCCGGAGAGAATAGATTTGATGATGATTGATTTTATGACCGTTTTCGGATCCGGAAATAATAGACCCGAAAGGATTGATATGACCGCCTCAGATCCGGAGATAATAGATTTGAACACTCTCTATTCTCGTTTTATGACAATGATGTTTTAAAAGAAAGAATGAACGAATTTATCCTCATCTTATCATGCTGCATCACATATGTATATTCATACATATTGCATTTAATGGCTAGTCGAATGCTAGATGTACTGTTACTTAGGTTACGATCTTATTATCCATTGACACCTAAATTATGATCTTATTATCTTTTGTTACGTAAGTTATGATCTTATCTCCTATGCAGCTAATGGGTTGAAGGTCAGGTATGTTGGGAATCCAAATACTTGGGATTTGGTTCTTGTGTATACTTTCCATTTAATTCTTGTTTGTTTATGGTTTACTTGATGGTGACTTTGTCACTCATCCCCTTATTTTTCCTCCAAAAGCCTGCAGAAAACGGGGTAGAGTGGATTGACGATGAGCCTAGAGTTCCATACCCGTAGGTGTGAGAGAGGATGGCAGCTTAAGGATTTTATATGATGGTTTATGTTTGATGGACTTATGTTGGAACGAACATTTCAGATTTCTCTTTTTATTTTGCAGACATGGTTGTAGATATTATGTCGGATATTCGGAATGTTTTATTTAAAGTTTTTTTATTCTGCCTAAGTTTTGCTTACATGACAATATGTAGGCATGATAGTCCATGAACTTTGTTATGGACTATGACATGTTATGCATTGACGCCTGGTACTCTCCGTAGTGAAATACGGCGGGCGCACCGTATTCGGGCAGGCCGGGTACAGGGCGCTACAAGACAACTAAGGTAGATTATTTTAGAGTATTCGGATGTAAATGTTTTGTACTCAATACAAAAGATAATCTAGACAAATTTGAACAAAAGTCTATTGAATGCGTATTTGTTGGTTATTCAATTTATTCAAGAGCATATAGGTATTATAATCCTGCATCTAGAAAAATAGTTGAATCTATAGAAGTGAAATTCAATGAGAATGCATGTTTTGAAGTAAGTGATAAAAAGAAATAAGTGGATAATGTTGAAAATATGTTTGATGATGATGTATTACTTGAGCATGTACATGATCATATAGAACCAACTCCCTCTGAACAAGACGTGCATTAACCCTTAGGTGAACAAAATCAAGAAATTTTGCAGTTGGAAGATAATCAATCTAACTTACAAGATGCTCCAATTGTACATCATAATGTTCACACTAATGAAACATTTGAACAAGATGAAGGTGAACCTAGTCAAACTAGGAATTGGTGGCTTATAAAAGATAAACATAAACACCCTCAAGTTAATAATATGTAATCCAAGTGATGGGGTTAGAACACGTAGAAACATAAGTCAAGGCGAAGGGCATGCCTTAATATCACACTTAGAACCTAAGAATGTTAAGGAAGCCTTAGGTGATATATCATGGATAGATGTCATGCATGAATAGTTAAACCAATTTACTTGAAACAACATGTGGGATTTAGTACCTAAATCTAAAAATAAATCTATAATAGGTACAAAATAGGTATTTAGGAATAAAATGGATGAACATGGAAATATTACAAGAAATAAGGCTAGGCTAGCCGCACAAGGTTATGATCAACAAGAATGAATTGATTATGAAGAAACTTTTTCATCCGTTGCACGGCTAGAAGTCATTAGGTTGTTGCGTGCTATTGCAAGTCTAAGCAACATTAAACTCTTCCAAATGGATGTCAAGAATGCGTTTTTAAATAGATACATCCAAGAAGTGGTATTTGTCAAACAACCCCCTGGGTTCGAAGATCCAAAGAATTCTAACCATGTATACAAGCTTAAGAAAGCTTTATATGGTTTGAAACAAATTCTAAGAGCTTGGTAAGATAGATTTGCAAACTTTCTTATTGCAAATAATTAGCAAAGGAGAACCATAGACAACACATTGTTTCTTAAAGCAAAAGATAATGACCTATTAATAGTTCAAATCTATATAGATGACATCATCATTGGTTCAACCAACCCTACCCTAGTAAAGGACTTCGAAGAATGTATGAAGTCAGAATTTGAAATGTCAATGGTAGGAGAATTGAACTACTTCTTAGGGCAACAAATCAAACAAAACCCTTAAGGAATCCATATTAGCCAACTTAAGTATGTCAATGATATGGTTAAGAAGTTCGGATTTGAAGAGTTAAAACCAACACCTACCCTTATGAATGTTAGTACCAAACTAGACAAAGATGAAAATAGAAAAACTTTTGACGACATAGTGTATAGGTTTATGATTGGATCATTGTAATATTTAACTGCATCAAGACCTGACATAATATTTAGTGTATATATGTGTGATAGGTTTCAATCTTGTCCAAAAGTGTCTTATTATAATGCGGCGAAGAAGATTTTTAGATATATTAAATACACACCTTATTTAGGACTTCGGTACGATATAAACTCCAAGTTGGAATTTTATGCTTATAGTGACGCATATTATGGTGGTTGCAAGATAGATAGAAAATCCACTAGCAGTACGTGCCAATTCATAAGAACCAATTTAATCTCTTGGGTTTCTAATAAACAAGCTAGTGTAGCTCTTTATACCACTGAAGCCGGGTATATAGCCTTAAGCTTATGCACTACCCAAATACTTTGGCTTAAACAACAACTTAGTAATTTTGGCATTATAATGAACAAAATTCCAATTTTCTATGGTAACACGAGTGCAATCAATCTTTCTCGGAATTTGGTACTTCATTCGAAGGTCAAACACATTGAAGTTAAATACCATTTCCTCCATGACCATGTTCAAAATGAAGATATAGTCATAAACCATGTAAGAAATGATCACCAGGTTGATGATATTTGTACTACACCTCTTGGTCAAGCCACTTTTGAAAACTTACGCGCCAATTTAGGTATGATGACCTATGATACAATTGTGTAATTCTATCTTTTGCATGATTTGCAAAATAAAGCGGGAGATAGAAATAAGAACATGATTTTAGTTTATTAAGACATGAATTTAAGGTTGAATGATAAGTTCAATTGGTATAAGTTTCAATTAGTGTCCAATTGTCTTGGAGCATAGGTTAAGGGGGAGAGTATAAGTTGAGGGGAGCACGTATGTTAAAAATATGTATCTAAAAAGAGTTTGAGAGTTTGAAAAAAAATTGGTATAGAATTGGTGAGTTTTTCTAAACAATTCAAGTGGTATAAAATTGGTGGTTATGTGATAAACAATCGGCAAAAATTTGTTACAGTAAAATCATGTAGGATTATTTTGAAAAAATCCAAAATGGAAAGAATGTTGAGAAATATGTTTAGATAATTTTCAAAGTCATGATTTTAAGTGTTGAATACTTAAATAATGGCACATAAGGTGTTATAAATTATCAAAAGTTGAATAAGTGAAGGAAATGACATCGATCTCTCAGGCTAATGCACTTAGATCTATCGATGTACATCGATCTCTCGCATCGATCAATCCATGTAAGGTAGAGAAAATAAAGACCTTAATGTGAGACATCGATCTCTAAACCTGAGACACATCAATCGATCAATATACAAATTGATCGATCGATGTAGGTCAGAGACAAAATCTGAACCTCACTGTGAGACATCGATCTCTCAAGCAGAGACACTTCGATCGATCGATGTCTAGGGGTTTTTAGAAACATTTTTCTAAAATGTAATAAAATGGTTTTTTTCATTTGCACATGCTTCAAATATGTTTATCATGTTGTTATTATGTGCTTTTGATGCATATAATAATTTCTTGTGGCTAATGTGCCTTGGAAGTTTCTATAACTTATCATAAAGGGCAAAAGTGGTATTTTGAGTTCTTGTAGGTACTTGACATGGTGAAAATAATACAAGGACTTTGTTATTTCTTATTTATCACTATGAAGGTGTTTTCATATCTATTTCTGACCATAAGGGTTATTTTTGGAGTTTTCTCTCACCAAGGGCATTTTGGTCATTTTATCTCCCAAGGGCAGTTTCATCATATTACTCAAGGAAATCTCTTGAGTATCGTATTATCTTTGTTATGGAGTTAATTTATGGTATTCTTTAAGATTATTTGGTGGTTTTCTATTATAATCTATTATTTGATGATGTTATCGACGGTAGCAGGATATGTGACGGTATTAATGTTACATTCTATTTTTTCTTAAAGACCTTCTTATATATGCCATTGGAGATTCTTATTCATCATCTTGTAGAGATTTCAATGGAGTTTTTGTGCAAAATTTATCACAACATACAAATGAGAAAAAGTGAGAATTTTGATAATGTATGTTGACATAATCTTGTCAACTCTTATCTATTATTTTCTCTTCAAAAAATTCTGAAGTTGTACATATATTATTACCTCAAAAACGTCCCTATACAGGTGGAGATGATGTTTTATCCATTTTATGACATTTGTACAAATGGACCAATCAAATACAAGCTATTGTCAACTTGGAAATTTCATTTGAATGGCAATGCCTATATGGCTGAGAATGGGGGCTGATTTGTTCAAAGTTTGAAGCCACTCAAATATCCTATTCTTGTGCCAAGAGGTTGAGGTAATCATGGTAGGATATGTCTTCCATATTATCTTCATTTTGCAACAATTTCCATGTCTCTTTTCAAGACAAAATTTCGGCCAAGTTGAGGTTCCAATATGGACCAATTATGTTGCTTGATATTGCCAAGTGTACAAGGTGCTTATGTGGCCAACCAATAATTTGAAGACAATTAAGAGTTTATGATGAAGATTTTGACACATAGGAGTTCTTATCTTCAAGGCCTATTTCACACTATAAATATGAGACAAAGTGAAGAAGAAAAGACACACACTTAAAAGCAAAAGTTGAAGATCAGTCTTGCTATTCTCTTCTCTTGTTATTGATTCATACTTTGTGTAGCCAAGGTGTTTCATTTATAGTTGTGGTCTAGCTACACTATACAAGCCTTTAGAGTCATACTTTGTAAGATTGATTAGCCAATTCTATAAGGCTACATGAATAGGTGGTTGAGGTGTTGCAACCATAGTTGCATAGAGGTGATCATTCAAGTCTTGATTAGGATTGGTGTATAACCAAAGGATCAAGCTTGGTTCTTATTGTATTGTTGTTCATTCTATAGTAAAATCCAAGAAAAGGTGTTCCTTGTGACTGTGTATGTCATAATGACCAAAGGAGAATAAATCATTGGTGTTCTTGTCTTCTTTCATTTTTTATTGTTTTCTGTCCGTTTTAAATGATGTTTCATCCTATTTCACACATCTTGAAAAAATAGCAAAACATTTTCAAAATTTGTGACTTTTGGTGGAGTTATACTTCTAACTGTTAGATTTCATTTGCAACAAGAATCACTTGATTTGAGTAAAGAAAAGTTAGTCTTTTAGTCTTTGGCAGATAATTGCTCTATTATGGCTGCAATCTGACCAGTTTCCAGGAAACTTGTATTATGATTTAATCAAGCATAGTTTCAGGTCAGGGCCTTTTTGAAACTTAAACTAGACATATTAAGTAGTGTTTTGACATAAAGATCAACCTTTTTGTTTGAGTAATCAAAGAGATACACGTTTGCAAAATTCAGCATCATTCTGTCTAATTCTGTACAGATTGACCATCTGAATCTTTTTATTTGTTTGAAAGGTCAAACGATCTTATTTTTATCTCAGTTTTGGAAAGAGTCTAGTTAAGACACTGAAGTTGATTTCTGAAAAGTTTCATAATTTTTAGAGTTGTGTACACTGACTTTTGAATTTTTCAAAAACGGGTACTGAATCTGAATAGCTCTAAGATTTTGATTTCAATGGAGATTTTTATTCAAGGGCAGTAGTGTAATTTCTGCTAACCACTATTCACCCTCCTCTAGTGGTGTTTATTGAAGTTGTTGCGGTCCAACACCCTCCAAATGCATGGAATTCCACATTGTGCTTTACCTTCCAGGATTTGGAAAGGTTTTGCACTGCTTGCCGACCTAGGAATCATTCGACGAAGTATCCTACAGGACGGTGATCTATCTCATCATCGCTCTGCAGCTCATCAATGTTGATGTGTACCTTGCCCTCGAGGTGCACACTTCTATTTTATTAAGTCTGAAGCTGTGCTCAGGATTTCTGTTGTTTCCAAAAAAAGAATTCCAAGCTCTCTCTTGTGCTGGTTGAGTTGCTATGTGAGTTATATGAGGCGATTTGTGGGTGGGTTGTTAGGGACAGGGTAGGGTTATTTGAATTCAGAAAATGTCAACTCTTATAGTAGAGGGGCCAACAAGAGCTGACAAGTTGGTGGCCGCAGTGTTAGGCGGCAATTACGGGTTGGTGTGTGGGAGGAGAGAGGGTGTGGCAGTCACGTGAGGAGGGATGTTGTTTGCCTGACAGATTACTGATGTTACATCATCCCCATTTTTACACACTAGGTAATTGCACAAGCGGGATTTCTTGTTCCCAGCATCTTCTTCCTTGATATTCAAACTTGAAATCCTTACATCATATTCATCCGAGCATGGTAAAGTAGAGGCATCGCAGCAGCTGCTCTCACCTCAGTCTTAGGTTTTGAGGTGGATCCTTCATCATCTAAGCTGCCGTAGAAGGACAGTGAGTCTCCATCTTCAGAGCTTGATACCTCCGCTGTTGGTTGTCATTGTTTTTTGTCTGCTCTTCTTGTTGACATGTAGCTCATACTGTAGCTAGATGTCGTTGCATTGTTCTTCCTTGAAGGATATTTCAGCGTCAATGCAGTCTTGACTGCCTTCGTTTTCGGCATGGTATAGCCCGTGTAGACTCAAAGATACTATAGTAATGTGTTGAAATGCCAAGAGGAAGAATTCCTTCTAGAGAGAAGACAGAGAGTTTGTCTCTCTAACTTCCATTTTTTTCACAAACTTGAATCCGATTTACATCACTTGTTATCATGCACTATAAGAAGACTTACTTTAAGATGATGATGATATACTAATATATATATATATATGTATATATATATGTATATATATGTATATATATGTATATATATGTATATATATGTATATGTATATGTATATATATGTATATATATATGTGTATATATATATGTATATATATATATGTATATATATGTGTATATATATATGTATATATATGTGTATATATATATGTGTATATATATGTCTATATATGTATATATATGTATATATATGTATATATATGTATATATATGTATATGTTGTATATATATGTATATATATGTATATGTATATATATGTATATGTATATATATGTATATGTATATATATGTATATATATATATGTATATATATATATATGTGTGTGTCTATATATATATATATATATATATATATATATATATATATATATATATATATAAACGTGTTCTGTTGTTGCCACTATTACTCTTGTAACTCTACGCTGGCGAACATACATTCAGAATAATGGTGCAATAGCCCCCAGGGTCCAGTGGTAAGTGGCAAAGGTGATTGGGGCTAGAACCCCGACGTCCCGAGTTCGAGTCCGTGTGGAGACAATCCTTGTTGAAATATTACAAGGGTTGCCTCTGAGCTGGCTGAGTCTCGTGTGTCCTCTCCCTTTGCAGGGCTGTCGGTGGAGCACATCCCTCGATTTACATCCCACCTGGCTAAGGAGCCTCTGGTACAGGTGGGGGAGAACCCCTCCCTCATCAAAGAATAATGGTGCAATAATCTATGTGCATGACGTGCGCTTCATGTGAAATGAAGAAAAGAACCATTCTGATAAAAACTTTATTTTGCCCGCTAACAAAGCTTTGTGCCAAAACACACGCACTCTCTCTGTATATAAAAGAGTGTTTTCGGTGTATTAGGTTTTGCAATTTCGCAGGGTCTGAGAAGAAGCCGGACGTTTCGTGATCTAATGTACGTAGCCTTACCTAAGAGACTGTTTTCGCGGTTCGAACCTGTGACCTCAAGGTCACAAAGCAACAATCTTACATGTTGTTCCAAGTCCGGCCGATATATATATATATATATATATATATATATATATATATATTAAAGCGTGTTCTGCTGTCATGTCAGTATCACTCTTGTAAATCTACGCTGGCGAACATACATCCGGAATAGTGGTGCAGTAATTTATGTGCCTGACATAGGCTGCATGTGCAACAAAAAAAAGAAACCAGTCTGGATCAAAAGTCTACTTTGCCTGCCAACACAGCTTTGTACCAAACTGTCTAGCGGTTCATTCCTCTCAGTATAACAGCAAGCACGTCTTTTGGCTACTTCCCTAACCTATTCCATTGTGCGGTTGAACCAAAACGCACAAAAGATATGGGCAAACAACTTAACATCTGTCCTCCAGTAATGCATATTGGATTCCTAATGAAAATGATCTTTCTTGGCTTATCAATGGGAAGTCAAATTGATGGAAGCATTCGCATTGACCGGCGAAAATGGATGGCGAAGAAGACGAGTTGTAACATGTATAAAGGAAGCTGGAAGTATGATAAATCGTACCCACTGTATCATTCATCTGCTTGCCCTTTTATACGGCCCGAGTTTGCTTGCTTGAAGTATGGACGCCCGAATCATAGGTACCTCAAGTATAGATGGCAGCCCACACAATGCAATATTCCCAGGTACATTTTATCATTCTTTTAAGAGCATGGGAATACAGATCACGAGGTTTTCTCTATTCCTCTCATGCATTTTCATGGAATGAAATTTCTTGGAATCCCTTTCCTTTGTGCATCGTTCTTGCTCCTTGTCAATACTGAGGTTTAGATTCTTCTGTTATGTTATCTTTCTGTACAATTTTAGGCGTCATAAATTTACTATTATATTAATTGACATGTCGACTTAGCCAAAATTTGAGTTGTACTTATGTTAAACTTGTTGAAACTTGGGCTTACATGAGGGTGAGACCTATATCCACTCAAAACCTTAAAGCAATGGGTGGTGGTACCTCATCCTCATATAAGCCATGCATTTTTTCTCAAATTAATCAATGTGGGATTCTCAACACCCGCCCTCACGTGGCAACGTGGCTTGACATGTTGGAAAAAGTATGTTAAAATATTTTGCGATGTGCTCCAAACTTATATAAAAACAAGTGAGATGTTGTTTGGGAGTTGGATTGTTGATTTGAATGCCTTTAACTTCAAGAATATCACTTGGATCGATATAAGTATAAGTTGGATCGAACCAAGTGAAAGCAGGAATAAAGTTAAAGCATTCTGGAAGACATCAATCGTTCAATGTACAAGACATCGATCGATCGATGTCTTGTACATCGATCGATCGATGTGGGACAGTGTGATGCTGGAACTTTCTGTCCAACATAGATCGATCACATAGATTGATCAATGTGACATCGATCGATACATAGATCGATCTATGTGAGACAGAATGGATTAAAGAATGATTCTGTCCGACTTCGATCGATCGAAGTGACATCGATCGATCGATGTGCCAGCAGACAGAACCTTTCATGCTGAGTTGCACCTTTTGGTCCAAGAATCATCTCTCTTCAATTATGAACGTTATTCAACGGACTTAGAAGACCTGAAAGCTGATGAGACTCTGTTAAACATTGATTTCTTACATTCTAAAGCTTATATATACAAGGCTTGTCTACTTTACAAAATATAGAAAATCATCTTGCAAACTCCTTAGTGCAGAATTTCTCTCAGCAGTTTTCTTCTTCCTTTCCTCTACTTTTATTCTCTTCAACTTGCAAGTTCATTCCCTTTCTCGTCGAGCAAACGAACAAGGGAAGCCGTTAAATCCTGGGAAGCATTCGCTTGTAGTTCACCTTGCTCACTGGTGGAGGCGAAATTGCTTTTAAGGACAGTGATTCACTTCACGTCTCGGCAATCATTTTGTGTTGTTTGTTTGTCATCGTTCTCATTTTTGTCTAACAATCTTAAAAGCAATTTCCTACGATGGCAACCAAACAATTTGTTGCTCCTGATATGTCAAAACTAGAGCCTTTTGATGGAAAGTTCTTTAAGAGATGGTCTGCAAAGGTTCTCTTCTTCCTTGAGATGCTGTCTGTCTCCTACATTCTGACAAAGGAGAGACCTACTGATAATGGAGAAGCTCTCAAGTATGATGCAGATAATATCACATGCAGAGGACATATTCTTCAATTCCTCTCAAATTCGCTGTTTGATATCTACGTCAAGTTTCAATCAGCGAAAGAAATTTGG
Source organism: Eustoma russellianum (assembly GCA_036186865.1). Taxonomy (NCBI): domain Eukaryota; kingdom Viridiplantae; phylum Streptophyta; class Magnoliopsida; order Gentianales; family Gentianaceae; genus Eustoma; species Eustoma russellianum. The sequence continues at coordinate 15,945,602 of AP025066.1, read as the reverse complement.
AAAGCTCTTCAGAACAAGTATGGTTCTGAGGATGCAGGGAAAAGAAAATACGTGGTCAGCGAATTTCTCAAGTTTCAGATGGTTGACCACATATCTATCAATGATCAGATTCTCGGTTTCAACAACTGGTGGATAACATTGAACAGGAAGGAATCAAGATTGATGAGACCTTCCAAGCTGCTGCTCTGATTGAAAAGCTTTCGTCCTCTTGGAACAAATATAAGAAGAGGGACAAGCACGACGACACCAAACTCTCTATGGATAGTGTAATCAAACACATCTGTATAGAGGAAAACAACAGGCTTGAAGATGCAAGCGGTGATGAAGGAGAAGTCAAAGCCAACGTCGTCGAACATGTTGCGAAGAGGCCAAAGTTTCAATCCAACAAGCCTAAAGGTAAAGTGAAGTTGCAGGGACAATACAAAGCAAAACCAAAGGGCGCATGCTGGGTTTGTGGAAAGCAAAGTCACAAGGCGTTCTTCTGCAACAAGCGAAAAGGACAGTCAAGCAACCAAGCCAACCTTATTGAAGGACGTTCAAACATTCAGGATGAGACAATCGCTGCAGTTGTCGTCGATGAGGTAAACCTTATCGGAGGTACGACAGAATGGGTGGTGGACACTAGAGCCACCAGACATATTGCAACCAGCAGAGATCTATTTCTTGACTATCAAGAGATAGACAGTGGAGACCAAGTCTTTCTAGGGGATGCACGAGCGACCCGAGTTATCGGGAAGGAAAAAGTTCTCCTCAAGTTGACCTCTGGGAAAACACTGGAATTGAGCAATGTGCTGTATGTTCCTACCATTCGGAGGAACCTGATTTCTAGAGAACTTCTGAACAAAGCTAATATTAAGCTTGTTTTTGATTCTGATAAACTTGTGTTGTCTAGGAGTGGGGAGTTTGTTGGGAAAGATTTTTGTTCAGGAGGGCTATTTTTTCTTGATGCCGTTTGTTTAAATAATAAGAATGCATCTAGATCTGTGTATATTGTTGATTTTTTTGATTTATGGCATGCTAGACTAGTCACGTTAATGCCGATGCAATTAGAAGGTTGAAGAATACCAATCTAGTTGAGATAAATAATGAGAATGGTCTAACTAAGTGCCATTATTGTATTGAAGGGAAACATCATAAGAAACCCTTCAAGATGGTAAATAGAGCAACCGAGAAATTAGAGTTGATTCACAGTGATCTAGGAGTTTAAGAACATGATGAGTAAAGGTGGTAAGCGATACTACATTACCTTCATAGATGATTTTTCCAGGTTTACTAAGGTTTACTTAGTTAGTAACAAGGATGAAGCAGAAAGTATATTCATTAAATACAAGAATGAAGTTGAAAATCAACTAGACAAAAGAATTAAGAAGGTAAGGTCGGATAGAGGAGGTGAGTATAGTACCTTGTCTTTGCAAAAGTTTTGCAAAGATAATGGCATTATACATGAGCTTACACCTCCGGATACTCCTCAATCCAATGGCATTGCTGAAAGGAAGAATAGGAAACTTAAGGATATGATGAATACAATGCTCTTAAGTTCTGGATTGCCTAGTAATTTGTGGGGTGAGGCTATACTTTCAGCGTGCCATATTCTCAATAGAATTCCTCATAAGAAAACCAGTTTGACCCCATATGAACTTTGGAAAGGTTATGCACCCAACTTGCATTATTTGAAAGTGTGGGGGTGCTTAGCCAGAGTTGGAATTCCTGAGTTCAAAAGGAATAAAATTGGTTCTAAAACTAGAGATTGTGTGTTTGTGGGATATGCCTTGAATAGTGCTGCATATAGTTTATGACCTTAGATAATGGAGTGATTATGGAGTCTAAGGATGATGAATTTTTTGAACTTGAGTTTCCAATGAAGAAAGAGAAAGTAACTAGCACTAGTTATGAACTTGGTGAGTCTAGCCATAAAGCTAGTGATGAAATTGTTTCTTTACCTAGAAGAAGCAAAAGACAAAGGATTGAAAAGTCATTTGGAGATGACTTTATTACTGCCTTTATTTTGGAAGAAGATCCTAAGACTTACAAAGAGGCTATGAATTCCATAGACGTTAAGTTTTAGAAGGGAGCTATAAACAGTGAGCTTGAGTCGATTCTTAGTAACAATACTTGGGAATTAGTAGAGTTACCTAGAGGATGTAAGTCTATTAGTTGTAAGTGGGTCTTTAGAAAGAAACTAAAGGCTGATGGTTTGATCGATAAGTTTAAGGCAATGCTAGTTGCCAAGGGATTTACCCAACAAGAGGGTATAGATTATTTTGACACGTATTCTCCGGTAGCGAGAATAACGTCTATTAGAGTGTTAGTGGCTCTAGCTTCCATTAATAAGTTGATGATACACCAAATGGACGTTAAAACGCCCTTTTTGAATGGTGATCTAGATGAAGAGATATATATGCACCAACCGGAGAGTATGATTGTTCAAGGACAAGAACATAAGGTATGTAGACTTAAAAAGTCCTTGTATGGCCTTAAACAAGCGCCAAAACAGTGGCATGAAAAATTTGATAATGCTATGATTTCCAATGGTTATATTGTGAATGAAAGTGATTGTTGTATTTGTAGTAAAGTTGAAAATTCTGGTTGTGTCATTGTATGCTTATATGTTGATGATGTGTTGATTTTTGGGAATAACATAGATGTTGTGAATAGTACTAAATCATTATTATCCTCCGTCTTTGATATGAAAGATATGGGTAAGGCTGATTTAATACTTGGTTTAAAGTTCGTCGAGAATTGTGGGGGTTATGCATTATCTCAATCTCACTATGTTGAGAAAATGTTGAAACGGTTTAATTTCTTTGATGTTAAGCCCGTAAGCTCTCCATATGATCCTGCAGTACACTTAAAGAAAAATAGAAACAATAGTGTTTCACAAGTTGAATATGCTAGAATTATTGGAAGTGTAATGTATCTAATCAATTGCACAAGACCTGACATAGCTTATGCCATAAACAGGCTAGCAAGGTATACTCATAATCCAAGTGGTGAACATTGGATGGCTTTAGAAAGGTTAATGAGATATATCAAAGGAACAATGGATCTTTGTCTTGTGTTTAATGGTTTTCCGTCTGTTTTAGAAGGTTTCTGTGATGCTAATTGGGTGTCGGATAATGATGAGATTAATTCAAAGAATGGTTATATATTCACTTTAGGTGGTGGAGCCATATCTTGGAAATCTTCTAAACAAACATGTATAGCAAAATCAACTATGGAATCGGAATCTATAGCTTTAGAACTTGCTGAAACTGAAGCTGAATGGTTAAGGAATTTGTTGATTGATATTCCTTTGTGGTATAATCCTATGCCTTCTGTTTTCATACGTTGTGATTCTCAGGTGGCGATCGCTCGAGCAAAGAATAAGATCTACAATGGAAAGAGCCGGCATATCAGATTGAGACACAATATTGTGCGGGATTTAATTAGTTCAGGGGTGATTAACTTGGAGTATATAAGAACCGAGTTGAATCTTGCAGATCCCTTAACTAAAGGACTAAATAAAAAGTTAGTCCAACAAGCATCGAAGGGAATGGGACTGGTTCTATTGTTGTGAACTTTGTATGACGGCAACCCAACCCACTATTAGTAGAGATCCTAAGAACGGGTTTCAATGTGGTAAAAACAAGTCATATAAAAGTTCTACAAGTACTATCGTTTGGTCTCTTCCTACGGTGCTGTTGAAGATAGCACTTACTGCAAATTGAAGAGGGTGAGATTTATTAGAATCTCTTAATGAAGTTCATAGCCATTTTGTATGGTGGTGTGCGCAGTACACACTTGTTGAAATTCACCTATATAAGTGTGGAGGTGGTGCCGCTTCCTATGAGAGTTTGGAACAACTCACTAGAGCACTTATGAAAACCTGGGACTGGGTGCATGGCCGATATCGCACCACACCGCAAACTTGCCTGAAGCTAGTTAATGACATGTCAGTTGTAAGCCTATATAAACTGTAGCGAGGTAAGATTCAAGACGTTTGTCATCTTATTTCCGTTTATATACTTCTTCTTGTACTAAGTGGCAATTCAAGACGTAAGTCATTGTCCATTATGTGTCATGCCTTCGTTTAAAAGTAGAGAGGTTAGTTGATTAACGTTCGAGAGTGTTTGTATATAAGTTTGGATCATGTGGGGGATTGTTGGAAAAAGTATGTTAAAATACTTTCCGATGTGCTCCAAACTTATATAAAAACAAGTGAAATGTTGTTTGGGAGTTGGATTGTTGATTTGAATGTCTTTAACTTCAAGAATATCACTTGGATCGATATAAATATAAGTTGGATCGAACCAAGTGAAAGCAGGAATAAAGTGAAAGCATTCTGGAGACATCAATCGTTCGATGTACAAGACATCGATCGATCGATGTCTTGTACATCGATCGATCGATGTGGGACAGTGTGATGCTGGAACTTTCTGTCCAACATAGATCGATCACATAGACCGATCAATGTGACATCGATCGATACATGGATCGATCTATGTGAGACAGAATGGATTAAAGAATGATTCTGTCCGACTTCGATCGATCACATCGATCGATCGAAGTGACATCGATCGATCGATGTGCCAGCAGACATAACCTTTCATGCTGAGTTGCATCTTTTGGTCTAAGAATCATCTCCCTTCAATTATGAACGTTATTCAACGGACTTAGAAGACCTAAAAACTGCTGAGACTCTGTTTAAACATTGATTTCTTACATTCTAAAGCCTATATATACAAGGCTTGTCTACTTTACAAAATATAGAAAATCATCTTGCAAACTCCTTAGTGCAGAATTTCTCTCAGCAGTTTTCTTCTTCCTTTCCTCTACTTTTATTCTCTTCAACTTGCAGGTTCATTCCCTTTCTCGTAGAGCAAACGAACAAGGGAAGCCGTTAAATCCTGGGAAGCATTCGCTTGTAGTTCACCTTGCTCACCGGTGGAGGCGAAATTGCTTTTAAGGACAGTGATTCACTTCACGTCTCGACAATCATTTTGTGTTGTTTGTTTGTCATCGTTCTCAGTTTTGTCTAACGTGTCATACGCACGCGTCTTACAACCTGCCCTCAATCACAAACCATAAGACAGACATGAACATCTGGACTTAGTTGAGGGGAAACATTAAGTGGCCAACCATGGGCCAGGCAAGGGGTGAATCCACATTTGAAACATGCTCTGATACCATGTTGAAACTTGGTCTTACATGAGGTGAGACTCATATCCACTCAAAACCTTAAGGCAATGGGTGGTGGTACATCATCCTCATATAAGCCATGCATTTTTCTCAAATTAACCAATGTGGGATTCTCAACAAAACTAAAAACAACAACACATACACAATATATGTACACAATATATCTTAACTATAGCAAAAGCATTAGGGTCTGAGGAGGATGAGAGACAGTCAAACAATATATCCATCACAAAAGATAGAAGGTGTAGTTCTAGTAAGACTTTCGGATCTAACGCATGGGTATGGTTGCGTATATCCGACCCCTTCATACCCCATTATAGGCGGGAGACCTATAAGGCAATAAGGTAATGTTGTTGTTGTTGTTATGTTAAACTAACAACAAAAGACAACACATACGCAGTATATCCCAACGACAGAAAAAGAGCTAGGGTCTGGAGAGGGTGAGAGGCAGACAAACAATACCTTCATCCAAATAATAGTGAGTTTGATTTCAGTGAAATCTTCGGTTCTATAGGTAGGTGTATAGTATGTTAAACTAACAAACAACTTGAAATGGAAAAGTCGGTCGAATATGAACACGAGTGACCAAAATACAGCGAAAAAGGAAAAGAAAGGAGGTGGTTAAGGCAGTGTTGCGTGGAGTACTCATGAAGATGAAGATGGCAACAGCTTTTTTTAAGACAAAATTACGTTTAGGAATCATAAACGTGATTTGGACATGACAACAGGCAGTCTCCAGCTTGTTACCATTTTAATAACTAAGACTTTTATTGTCAGAGAAGCTTTGTAGTGTTTCTGCAAGGGATGGGGGATAAAAAGGTGGATTACAATTTAAAAGTCATGACAAATTAACATGTGACACGTGGACTAAAAGGTGGATTATTCTATATTTAGGCATCTTATAGTCAATTATTTCTTGGAGAAAAAAGTCAATACCTCTTGTCCCGTAAACTCCCACTACCCCTGTTCTATGGACCTTTATGGAAGATGCAGATCAGAAGCTCAACAGCTTACTATGTTGGTAAAGCTTTGACAGAAAACACACAAAATACCTACTCTAAATTGAGTCGGTAACCCTTTAATCCAATTGGCCTGATACAATAGTCAATTATTTGATCCAGAAAGGATCTGCTAGGCACGCCATGTCAAAACACAAGAAATTTAGTAGGTCTAAAAAATGGTGATCAGATTTGGTGTTTTGTGTACGTTGGCACATAGACACAGAGATCTACGGGCACAACAGATCTAAACTGAAAAAATAATAAGTTCCACCAGATCTATAATGTATTGGTACATGGTGTGTCCGGCATAAAGATCTGGGTTCTATTTGATCTCCTGAGGTATAGATAACCACATGCACTAATAATTGCACCTTCACCTAAGTCTTTATCAAGTAGCGGCCAAAACATCTATTGTCTTCATCTTAATTTTATAGTCATCTCTTATAAAACTCAATTTATCAAAATGATATTATTTGTGTACTTCTTATATATTTAAATTTTATAACTATTTTCTAGTTTTATCTTTGTTTCTGGTTTTTCCACTATTTTGGTTAGTTATTCATCTTCTTACTATTTTGATCACTGCAAAAGTAAATTGGAGATAATGCATTAAATTGATAAAACAAAAATTGTAATTGGATATTAGTATAGCCAAAAATATTGTTCTATTTTGACTTGAGGAATTCGTATGAAAAAAGTACTTGACTTCTATGCCTAATAAACTTTTATCTTGTCGTCTTATGATGTGGTATAGAAAGCCGGGGTTTTTACTGAAAGCAAATTTTCTATCTTTTAGGATAGAGGTATTATTTGTATGTCTCTCATCTTATCCAGTCTCTAGCATACTAAATATAGTAGTTGTTGTAGTCTAGTGATACATTTTACATGAAAAGTAGCACAAATCTTGTGAAATGTATAGTTTACTCTGTCTACCATGTAGGTTTGATGGCAAGAATCTTTTAAGGAGGCTAAGGGGCAAAAGGGTCATGTATGTAGGGGATTCAGTGAGCAATAATCATTGGACATCTATGGTTTGTCTTCTGCATGCTGCTGTGCCTCTATCCAATATCACGGTTTCTACAGCTGATCCTATTTCCACTGTCACATTTCAGGTAATTCACCAGTCGATTTATGTATGTTGCCGAAACTTATGCATGACTGAATCGGCAGGTTTAATAATAAAAAATGAATAATAGATTTTGGTACCAATGTGCTACAAATTGATGCGTGTTAGATTATGGTATTGATGGAAGATAAAGTTTAGATTTAAATGGCGATTAAATTTAACCTATAATTTGATCTCCAGATATCAAATCAAATCATATCTTACCCTTTATTCATTGCAATTGTACCATATATAGGTTACATGTGTAACTACAAATTAGACTCATTGTAAAGCATTACAATCAATGAAATACGACTTTCATTCACCAAATATATTTCTAACATGGTATCAGAACAGATTTTCAAATCAAATCATATCATATCTTACCCTTTATTCATTGCAATTATACCATATATAGGTTACATGTGTAACTATAAATTAGACTCATTGTAAAAGCATTACCATCAAAGAAATACGACTTTCATTCACGAAATATATTTCTAACATGGTATCTGAACAGATTTTCTGATCGGTGAAAAATTTTCTTCATTGCCTCTTCCTTTCTCAACTGACCAAACCCTATCCGTCCAACAAAAGGAAAAAAAGAAAAAAAACTCCAACCATCACCGGCAAACTTCCGACCAGTCACCAGACCAAACCCAACATCGGCTCAAAAATCATCTACAATTGTTAAGTTGCAATTGTTAAGCCTAGTCATCAGAACAATTCATCAACGTACATATACCTTTTCCAGCCGACAGCCATGACTAAAAGCGGCACCACTGCAACTCAAACTTCCCAGCCGACAGCCACAAAGTCAGTGCCGGCAGCGCCTGCTGAACCTCGTATTTAATGGCGACGCCCGCTAGAGTATCGAACTACGAAAGAGGACGGAATCTACCGCGCAACCCATCGGTACTAGACACTACCGCCGGCGAAGGAAAACCATCACTGGCCGACTATTTTGACAGTATCATTGTACTAAATGGTGCAATCCCAGTAGGTACAACCCACACAACCAAAACAAGGAGAATGGACCATAGGGAGAATCAACATGAAGTAAGCGGCGGCGGACCCCACGGTGGCGGAGCGTCCGACATGCTTACCAGGAAGAAGTCAGCATCAAGATGGGGGAGAGGCAATCATGAATCAGATGGAGACAGTGGAGGTGGAAGTACCGGAGTTAGGGGTTTTTATCCCCAACCCCGACTTTTCAAAATTACTAATTTAGTCTTTGTTTCTTCTGAAATGACAAATTTAGACCTTGATTCTTTTGAAATTACAAATTCGTCTGATGAGTTTTGGGAAAATACAGACAGACCCTACAATTTTACCAACATTCCAAAAATGACACCAGAGTCCCTAAAGTGGGTACATAATTTCGATTATCCAGAGACTGTCCAACAAGAACGAGTAGATGGCACTACCGAGGAAACCTTTTCCAACAAAGGACCGCCGACGAACCAGTTCGAACTACTGATGAGTCTCCTTTTTGAATGTCCAACACGAGGTAAGTGATCCACACCCTAGTGAAGACGTCTCTATGTTGCCTAATTTTGAGAATACTAATCATCCGATTGAGAGACATGTACGGGTTCTTCCTGAAAAAAAGAGCAGGGGTATACCACCATACAGGTACTCATTAGAACAGGTTTCTCAGACCTCTAGATATCTCGTCAATGTAGCAGGGGAGAGTTGTAGAGTGTGCTAAGGTGTTCTTTCCTTATCTATGCTCTAAGTCTATTCCACCTACAACTCAGGAGGCGAGCAAGAGTTTTGAGTGGAGAAAGGCAATAAAAGCAAAAAAATGGACGCCCTGGAGAAGAATAAGACATGGAAAAAGTGTGAGCTGCCAAAAGGAAAGAAATCAGTGGGTTGTAAGTGGGTGTTTACTATCAAATACAAGGTGGATGGGACAGTTGAGCGGTAAAAGCCTAGACTTGTGGCTAAAGAATACACACAGACGTATGGGATCAACTACTCAGAGACGCATTATCCGGCTTCAAAGATTGATACCATCAGAGTATTATTCTCAGTCGCAGCCAACAAAGATTGGCCTCTTCATTAGTTTGACATTAAGAATGCGTTCCTACATGGAGAGTTAAAAGGAGAGGTATATATGGTAGCACCACTAGGTTTTTCTGATGAGTTTCGAAAGCGTGAAGTCTGCTGACTTAGAAAAGCTATTAATGGTTTGAAGAAGTCGCCACGAGCATGGTTCGGAAGGTTCACTGTGGTCATGAAAAAAACAGATATAAACAAAGTAACGGGGATCATACTTTGTTCTTCAAGAAAAGAAGGGACCTAATCACGTGTCTAATTATATATGTGGATGATATAATCATCATAGGAAATGATAAGCAGGAAATCGTACGACTCCGAGAGAACCTGTTTACAGAGTTCGAGATGAAGGACTTATGTAGACTGAAGTACTTTCTTGGGATTGAGGTTCTCTGGTCGAAGATGGAAATCTTTGTGCCGCAGTGGAAGTACATTCTTGACTTGCTAGCTGAAGTTGGGATGATTGATTGTAAACCAAGCGAGACGCCGATATGCGTGAACCATAAACTGCAAATAAAAGAAGAGACAGAACAATATCAGAGAGTTGTAGGAAAATTGATTTATCTCTCCCACACCAATTGTACTAAGTGTTGAAGATGATCGTAATTCCTATAAGAAGGCGATGCAATCAAGAAATGCATCATTTTGGAAAGAAGCAATTGATGATGAGATGAGCTCGTTATTGTCTAACAATACGTGGGTTCTCACTAATTTGCTTCCGAGTTCCAAAGCAATTGGATGTAAATGGGTATTTAGCAGAAAATATAATATGGATGATTCAATTCAAACTTTCAAGACTAGATTGGTTGCCAAAGGTTTTAGACAGAGAGAAAGGATAGACTACTTTGATACATATGCTCCGGTTGCAAGAATAATGTCCATTAGAGTATTGATAGCATTAACATCCACAAATGATCTGTGTATTTATCAAATGGATGTTAAGATTGCATTTCTCAATGGTGATTTGGGCGAAGAAGTCTATATTGGAACAACCAGAAGGGTTTGTTCTACCGGGTAATGAGCACAAAAGTGTGCAAATTGGTAAGGTCATTGTATAGACTGAAACAAGCATCAAAGCAATGGCATGAAAAGCTTGATACTGCCATTTTAAACAATTTTTTCAAGCATAATAATGCTGATAAGTGTGTATATTTCAAGTTTACGGAGAAATACGATGTCGTCATTTGTTTATACCTGGATGACATGTTGATTGTTAGCACTAACATGGAAGGAGTAAATGAAACTAAGAAGTCTTTAACTTCACAATCCAAATGAAAGATTTGGGTGAGGTAGATACTGTCTTAGGGATAAAAGTGTCCAAGCATAGTGAGGGGTTTTGCTCTTTATCAATCTCATTATATAAGCAAAGTGTCGAATAAGTTCAAACACTTAGAGATCAAAGAAACAAACACACCATATGATACTCATACAAATTGACTGGACATACCGGTAGAGTGGTAGTTTAACTTGAATATGCTAGTGCAATTGATAGTTTATTGTATGCTACATATTGCACCAGAACGGATATTGCCTTTGCCGTGTGCAAATTATCAAGGTATACTAGTAATCCTAATATGGACCATTGGAAGGCAATCGGGAGAGTACTTGGGTACTTAAAACGAACAATGAATTATGAATTGTATTATAATAATTTTCCCTCCATGTTGGAAGGTTATACTAATGCTAGTTGGATAACTAGTGTTGGTAATAACAAATCTACTATGGGTTGGGAGTTCACATTAAGTAGTGGTGCGGTTTCTTAGGCTTCAAAGAAACAGACATGTATAGCACACTCCACCATGGAATCCAAATTCATAGCATTGGGATCTGCAGGTAAGAAAGCAGAATGGCTGAGAAATTTACTACTGGATATAGAGTTGTGGCCAAAACTGATGCCATCCATTTCCTTATACTGTGATAGCCAAGCAACGATGTCTAGAGCTTATAGTAAAATCTATAACGAGAAATCTAGACATGTCAGCCTTAGATATGATTATGCAAGGCAATTAATAACGGATGGTGTAATAGCCATTGCATATGTCAAATCCTTCAATAACCTAGAAGGTCCGTTGACAAAGATTATTTCAAAAGACTTGGTACAAAGTACATTTTTATGGATGGGATTAAGACATATGGTATAAGTTTACTTGTGATGGAAAACAAACTTTTCATAGCATACCACTAGTCAAAGTTTCAATGGGTAACAACAATTCACGAAGCGAGGGATTAAAGCATTAAGATTGATCTTTAAAGAACCCAACTGCACTATATTGATCTTTAAAAGAATTGGAATATTAGAGTTAAAGTAGGGTGAGTGTTAAAGCACTCTTAATGAATGATTAAGAGAAATTATCTTAATCTTCACCCATATGAACATGGAAAGTGGTGTCACTTCGACAAGGAAAGATCTTGAAATTTTCATGAACCTCTTATCTTAATCTTCACCTAATGAACATGGAAAGTGGTGCCACTTTGACAAGCAAAGATCTTGAAATTTTCATGAATACTAGGGGAAGAACAAGGCCATAAAGTGCGGTTTAAGATGAACTTCTAGGGAGAATGTGGTTTCATGCGTATAATATTTCCGGTTCTGGCACATATGAATCTGATTTAAGGGACTACTGATATCTAGATTTCATTAGAATTTTGAGGTATTATACTAATAAGAGGTTCAAATCAAAATACACTTCTTAGATGCATGAAACATCATAAATTGCTTTACAAACTAAGTGGAGGATTGTTGAAATAGTTTGTAAAGGCAATGGAAAGAAGAATGAAGGTGAATTGGAGTTTAAAGAAGTAAGAAGAGCTTGACACATGACATGAATCGATCTATGTCTCAGTTGGTTCGATCCATGTGGCTTGAAAATGAAGTTGAGTATTCTGTTGGACATCGATCTATCGCATCGATCGATCTATGTGACATAGATCGATCGATGTACCCTTAGTGCGAAGTTGAAGTACCATGTCCAACTAGATCGATCGATGTGACTTCGATCGATACATAGATCGATCGAAGTAGCTTGGTTGAAAAACTGGAGCACACTGTGAGACTTCGATCGATACATAGATCGATCAATGTGACTTGGATGAAAAGTTGGAGCATACTGTGACACATCGATCAGTCGATGTGGCCTACAGGTGTAGCTTTTCATCTAAAGTTGCAACTATGCACCAACAGACATATCCAACCGCCTACGGATGGTTTTGGATGTCTGAAACGAGGTTCAATAAAAGGCACATTTAACACATTTCAAAAAATCCTAATCTTTAGTTCATTTCAAGCATTCATACTCTTCTTCCTTTTCTATTGCATTCTCAATTGAAAATTCATTGAGGTTTCTATCCTTATTTCTGAGGTTAGAAATTGTTTGGCTTGTTGTATTATAGGAGAAAATTTGTCAATAACCCTGCAGCAACTGGTGAAGGCAAATATTCTTTACAAAAAATGTAACTACACTCCTTAAGCCATCAATCTTATATTACTTCTACTCCTATCTTGTTTTCGTTTTCTCAACACATCCATGGGTTCTGTAACTTCGGTTGGGCTTACGCGGCATTCCATATTTGCTACAAAATTTACGCAATAAATGTGTGAAAATATTCAAATGCCAAAACGGAAAGGAAAATGAAGGAATTGGTGGCATATGCACGAATTTAGTCACCGAGCGCAAAGTAATGACCAAAATACTGAACAGTGTTCCAGCAGTCAACGGTGCTTCCCACCGTTACGCCGTTTATCTTGCTTCATAAATTTCAACGCCATCAACATTGAGTTTGACAGCTCATCATCCTTGTCGAATGCCCTGCATCAGATGCACTCACTTATCCTCTATGCGTATGTCGAATGATGGTGTAAACGAGTGTACTTTTTGCTTCTTGCATACGTGTTCTAACGTATGAATATAAAGGCGTTCTTGGTACTTCTATATTTGTGCATAGTCCGGAGAGAGACCGGATCGTTTCATAATCTGACATACGCAGCATTATCCTACACTGACTGACGTTCTAACACATGGATATATTATCCAGAAATCTATTCCTATTATCTTACAATTTTTCGAAAGTTACATGGCATATTTTTCTAGGACTATGGTGTTTCCATATCGATCTTCCGCTCGCCTTATCTGGTAGACATCAACAACGAAAAAATTGGGAGGGTTCTGAACCTCAATTCCCTCAAAAATGGAAAAACTTGGAAGAAATTCGATGTCCTAATATTCAACACTTGGCTTTGGTGGTACAGAGCAGGAACTTCACAGCCGTATGTAACTCAAACAAACAATCCAACATATCTTCCATGATGCTTTGTTTTTCCCTCCCCGTTTTTTTATCGTATGAACTAAATGGTGCTTCATGTTCAGGTGGGATTACATCAAGTACAAGAATATAACAGCGAAAGACATTAACAGAATGGATGCATTCCGTCGAGGTCTGATGACTTGGGGGAATTGGGTGGAGTCTAATGTCAACACTTCCAAAACTAAAGTCTTCTTCACAGGCATATCTCCGTCTCATTACAAGTAAGCAACTTACAACAACAACAAAAACAACATTATCTCATTGACTTAGAGGCTTCTGTCTATGGCGGGGTATGGAGGTCGGATGTACACAACCATGGCTATGTCTTACAAACACACAGAGGTGGTTTCTCGATGACCCGTAATGAAAATTGCTTCAAGATGTGTCGATCAACTGTTATTTCACAATATAAGAAGCGCAACCAATTTAATAAGTCATTTTGCTTTATTCCATCATATTCCAAAGCCAAAGAAAGGTGTGTCCATGGAAATGGAAACACAAGTAAGCAACTTCTTATACAGACACTCCATCACATCAAAAAGTTGATCAAATAATAACTAGTGTTGTGCTATGTCAGCACAACATACAACAGGAGCAACATCATTTATCATACTCATTATGACATTATCTCATTTCCATTTCTAATAGAGTCAAAAACACATTCTTCCTTAACTTTGAAATATGATGGAATAAAGCAAAATGACTCGCTAAATTGGCTGCGCTTCTTATATTATGAAGCAACAGTCGATCGAGAAATCTTAATGCAATTTTCATTATGGGTCATCGGAAAACAACCTCTGTATGTTTCTAATATATGAGTATCGTTGTGACATCTGACCTTCCCTCCCATACCGCGTCATAGGCAGGAGCCTCTAAGAAAATGAAGTAATGTTGTTGTTGTATTATGACATTATCTGTTGCCTAAAGTTATACAACAACAACAACATTAACGTTGTCCATAACTTAACTCTTCTATTCAATACTGCAAAAAGTTGTAACTTAAGGAAATTGATTCAGTGGCAGAGAGTGGAATGAGCCTGGAGTAACAAATTGTGCCAATGAAACAAGGCCTCTAGGAGGATCAACATACCCAGGTGGCTCACCCCTAGCATTGGGCGTGTTAAAAAAGGTGTTGAGTGGCATGTCGAAACGTGTAGAGTTACTAGACATCACTTTACTATCCCAACTGAGAAAAGATGGGCATCCCAGCATTTACAATAAATTCAGGGGAATGGACTGCACTCATTGGTGTGTCGCGGGTGTTACTGATACATGGAACCAACTTATTTATGCAGCTCTGCTGTGAAAGTTTCTGTATATATTATCAAATGTTTCCTCCCATATATATAGAACTAGATATGGCTTTTGTAAATTATAATTTATACAATTATACAAGCATCGAGGGCGGGCTTAGAGCAACTTTTAAGGTTGCTGTTCTGTGATCTTAAAGTCACGAGTTAGAGCGGCAGAAATAGTCTCTTATACAAAGTGTAAGGTAAGACTACGTATATCAGATTGCAAAACGATCCGGCCCCTCCCCAGGCCCTACACAAACACGGGCACCTAATGCACCGAGAACGTCTTTTTTTATAAGTTATACTAGCATATACACGTTTGTGTGCATCATTATGTAATATGCTTCGAACTTTTTCAAGTATAAGACAACCTGTAATCCCCGTAACATCGTCATTTTGTAATATTGATCCCAATTTTTTGAAATCTAAGACATAACCTGCAGGACGGAAAGGGATGTAATCTGATGATATAGCTCTTCTTTTATAGTAGGAGATGAGCTCTTCCGCTAGATCTGGTAGTAAGGCTATTCGGTCAATAGTTCCACGCCTATTCCCTGCTCGTTCCAAGTGAGCGGAACACCTGGAGCGAACATGGGAGTCTTACACTCGCTTCTTTCTGTATCACTGCTTTTTTTTCTGGGTTGG